>CAUYUD010064990.1:0-27777 GCA_963575295.1 Alouatta caraya
GTTGGGGAGGGACAGCATGGGGAGAAATGCCAGATATAGGTGATGGGGAGGAAGGCAGCAAATCACACTGCCATGTGTGTACCTATGCAACAATCTTGCATGTTCTTCACATGTACCCCCAAATCTAAAATGCAATAAAAAGTATATATAAAAAAAAATGTTGTTCACTAACATCTGGTCCTCACACGGCCTTGCTGCCCAGTTCCCCCACATCAGGCAGGAGGAGGAGGGTGATCCCCGAAAGAAGAGCTGGGACGAACAAAGGAAGGACAAAGGAAGTGGGAACCATGTGAGTGCATCCAGACAAACACTGGGAGAACAACATAATCATGTTTATAGGTTAAAAATAAAACAGAACTAAGCACATAAACTCAGAGGAATGAATGCATGCATGTTAGGAAGGTTACACCAGCTTTAGGCTTTGGCAATTTAAGAATGCATTTAGAATTTTCTAGGCAAACCACTAAATGGACAGAAATGGGGTATATAATGTGTACACTAGTGGTGGGAAGCAAATATGGAAAATTATTATTTCAAAGTAAAGCAGGGAGCACAGAAAAGTTTGGACAAACTGTTTAAAATAAGAGGCAGAATTTATAAATCTCATATTGCTAACTATAATAAACGTATTTAAATGGACTAACTTTAAGAAAAACAGCCTGGATTTTTAAAAAATTTCATGCTCTATATTATTTACATTAAACAGCTCAAACGTATGTACATGGAAAGGCTTAGAGCAAAATGGTGCGAAAAGACACATTGGACAATACCAACCAAGCATAGGCTGTTCTCTACCTTACAACGGATTTGCCTTGAAGCAAAAAGAAATGACAGAGATAGAAGTGTTAATGATAAAAGATGTAACTTATCGGAAAGATAAAAATTGCAAATTCGTATGCCCCTAACAACAGTGCTTCAGCGTCCTGAGTGCGATATGCCCCTTTATGGCTCACAGAGACTTACACATCATTCTGTTCCTATTACTGTAGATTATTCCTGGTCTGTGACAGCAGTTGGCCACTTTTTTCTGTAAGGGGCCAGATTGTGCCTGTTTTAAGTTTTGAAGGCCACACAGGTTTCGTTGCTACCACTCAGCTCTCCCCCAGTAGCATAAAAGCAGCCACACACACTGTGCCAAGGAATGAGTGTGCTCACGCTCCCAGCAGCCTTTATCACACGCACTGACACTTGGATTTCTTATAGCTGTCATGTTGTCATAAGATACTGTTCTTCTTTTAAAACTGTTGGTCATTTAAAAAGAGTTCGTAGACCTTAGGACAACAGGCAGTGGGCCAGGTGTGACTGCGGGCTGTAGTGTGACCTGGCCGAGGCTCCCTCATGCTGTAGTGACTCCCTGTGCACCGGATTGCGGGAGACTCTTCATGTGTATCTGAGGGAGCTACACCCACATTCAGACTAGCGTACTAAATAGGGCTGTTGTTCCAGAGAAAGACACGGGAATTCAGATCCAAAAGAGCGAAATTTGGAACTCTCAAGCCACAAAGAGCTGGCTAAATATTCCTGTCCAGTAATCAATTAACCTACGAGCACAGCAACTCTTCTAAGCCGCTCATTACTCATAACCCTGGTTATTCTCCTTTGTCCTATAACATATACTTAACAGTGCCACCCAACTTTTTCTCCCTGTTTTGTGGATTTCTAAATTCCTTAAAAATAGAGCCCATGCTCCTTCTATGAGCAGGAGCTGTGTCTTAACTCCCCTGCACAGGCCCACAGCACCCTGACTTTGGAAAGATGCTGAATGCCTTGTGCTAAACATGTGGAATGCTGTTTGACTAAGGCCTCTGACTCAGCAGCAGCAGATCCTTGGGCTTTCCTTTGATTGGGAATGGGACAGCCAGGAATTCTCACTCCTTAACTTGATTGTGTCTGTGCTGGGATGTCCCAGGTAATGCAGAGATCAGGCCAGTTAAGGAGCTGGGATCGGAACAAAAAACACAAAACCACTTCCATTGCCATACAACAGGTTTTCTAACCATAACGGCCTGAAATACAAAATACCAGGGAAACAGCGACCCTGGCACGATCTCTGGCTAAAGCTAAAGGCAGCCAGAACGTTTCAGAGAGGAGGTTACACCTGGAGCCTCCCTGGTAAGGACTCTGACTCTATCGGCTTCGGCACAGGAGGCCAGGGACAGGCAGACCCGTCCAGAGGCGTGGAGTGATCCGCCTCGTTTCCCAGCGCCGCGGTGGGTCCACCCAATGCCTCACTCAGCGGCTCTGCAAGGGCCCAGCTCCTCTTCCAACAATGGCCATGGATAAAACAGGTGGATCAGAGCAGAGTTTGCATCCTGGTGGGGCCCAGATGGATCAGAGGCCACAGCTGTGTTTGATGTGGCTGGGACAGTTTTTAAATGTTTTAAATTTTGATGCCACTATCTTAAATATGAAAATATTGGATAAAAATCTAGATTTGTGATTTTTTTTACATAATCCAAGCCCTTAGCAAAACAGAGACCTTATTACCACATGGCAACAGCCGGCTGTGGCTGAGGAGCTGTCTCTTCAGATGGGCATGAGCGGTGGGGTCGGTGGGCCAGGGTGTGGGTGGCTGGGTCGGGTTGTGGCACAGTCTCTCCAGGTTTCCAAGGCCCTCTCTGCATGGGCTGGGCTCACAGCATGGACTGCCCTGGCTGTGCGGACTCTGAGTGTGTCCCCAGATGAGGGGCTAACTGGGGACGACAGCACCTCTTATGGATCACCCACGACCCTCCCTGCGCTTGGAAAGCTTTGGGGCTAACCCTGGTATTGGAGCTTCAACTTCAGGCTTCAATGTTTATCCTCAGTTTACTGAGTTGGGGTGCAAGGCAAGAAGTCAGACAGCGAGGGACAGCAACTCCGGACGGCACCCAGGTGTGAAACGCCCACCACATACCTGGAGACCCGAAGTACCTGAGGGTCACCTCTTGCGTCTTCACCTCTCCGGCCACGTTCTTCGCCATGCACTGGTAGACGCCCTGGTCGGCCTCCTGCGTGTTCTGGATCATCAGGGTCCCGTCGTCCAGCAAGTTCAAGCGCGAGTCTGTCTTCATGCTCAGCTCGTTACTGCAAAGACAGAAATTCAGTCTGCTCAAGTGTTGAAAGCACGAAGCCATACCTCACCCATCCCCAGCACGGGGGTCTCCAGCCTGGCAGCAGGCAGATGAGGACTCCTCCCTCCAGGGTCTCCTCCCTCCCGGCAGCCCCTGACCTGTGGCATTTCTGAAAAGGCGACCGCGTGTTTGCAGATCTCATTGCCTCAACTATTTATCCTTAGTATTCACATGTTCACTCTACCCACCTGTTCTAAAGCGCTCCTAATCCCAAAGGGGAAAGCAATGAACGAAATTGAAAAATTCCAAGGAAACATTTTCTGTTTCTGGTGAATTAACTAAAAATGGTAGACTACCAACACCATAAACACAGCGAGCCAGCAGGTGAGGCTGGCCGGCAGGTGACTCTGGACCTTAGGTAAGTTGCTGGCAGGCAGGTGAGGCCGGCAGGTGAGACTCCAGCTGGTGGAGGGCAGAGCCCAGCACACGTCATCAGGCCTCAGGGCTTTGGCTGTAGCTCTGCCCTATTTAGCTGTGAGCTTTTAACTTCTGGCATCAATTTTTTTCATATACAAAAGGTAGATGTGATGGACTGGAGCCAAATTTATGCTTCCCTGACTTTTAAATGCATATAACGTAATACTGCAGAATTCCTCCAGTGTTCTCTGGATTTTTAATCTCATCAACCTGGGAGCTATCCAAGACAAGAGCCGTGAAGCGTGACAGCAACTCCCACGCGGCTTGTATGACACTGCATCCAAGGTCAACAGGACTTGCAGTTATGAGATCAAATCTAGACCCGGACCAAACTCCGCCGTCCTGTTCAGCACGAACACATCTTCCCATCCTGCTCCTGACAGGTGGGGACGGCCAGCTCCCTGCTCCTGTCATCTCTTCTATAAACACAGCCTTGCCCGAGAGCCAAGCCCAGCCTGGTTTGCCTCTGGAGTCTGGAACAAGGACTCAGTTTGTGCCTCCTCTGTCTGCCTGTGTATCACAGGGCTTGCATCTCAGAGGCCTCCCTCTCACTCCTTCATGACTAAACATGGCCAGAGAGGAGCGGCTGGGGCGCTGGGGCTGGACCCACATGAGGAGCTCCTTCAGAAGTAAGGGGGGAGCGCTGATCTGGGCACACACGAGGAGCCTTCAGAATCACAGGGGGAGCGCTGGGGCACTGGGGCTGGGCACACACGAGGAGCTCCTTCAGAAGCACAGGGGGAGCAGCTGGGGAGCGCTGGGGCTGGGCACACACGAGGAGCTCCTTCAGAAGCACAGGGGGAGTGCTGGGGCACTGGGGCTGGGCACACACGAGGAGCTCCTTCAGAAGCACAGGGGGAGCACTGGGGAGCGCTGGGACTGGGCACACACGAGGAGCTCCTTCAGAAGCACAGGGGGAGCGCTGGGGCACTGGGGCTGGGCACACACGAGGAGCTCGTTCAGAAGTACAGGGGGAGCAGCTGGGGAGCGCTGGGACTGGGCACACACGAGGAGCTCGTTCAGAAGTACAGGGGGAGCGGCTGGGCACTGGGGCTGGGCACACACGAGGAGCTCGTTCAGAAGTACAGGGGGAGCAGCTGGGGAGCGCTGGGGCTGGGCACACGAGGAGCTCCTTCAGAAGCACCAGTGTCTTGCTGTCCTCACACAGGCAGATGTGAGAAGCTTTGATACAGTGGCTTTACTTCAGGATTTTCTTTTAAGAATTCCTTCCATCTCTCCCCGAGTCTCCATCACTCCTTACCCAACACAGCCACAGCTCCCAAGCCCAGGTGTAGCAGGGGTGCTCCCACATCCGGGCTCACGGGGGGCAGCGGCAGGACTTCCCTCTGTTGCTGAGAGCCTGCAGCCCGGCCGTCTCAGCCTTAACAGGCCCACACCACGTTTGCGGATGCAAGGGGAGACTTTCTTTGTTTGGGAGACGAGTTACATCCCCATGGGCTGAGTGAACCTGTGTCAGCGGCTGCATGGTGCTCCAGTCTCCTAGGGACACTGCCCCAGCAGAGGTCAGGGCCCCTCCCACACCCACTCAGGTCGGTCACAATGCCCCAGTTCAAGGCTGCCAACAACAGTGACCCGAGCAGACAGGCCACTGCCACAGGGCAGCAGGCAGGGAGAGAAAAACCAGCATGCTCTCCCTCCCTCCCAGTGGGCAGGGCCGCAGTGACGCACTGCCCTGCCAGGGCACTCTTGTGCTGCCCAAGAGAGACACTTGGCCATCGGGGAAGGGGCCCGAGCCTGGGAGAACCGTCGTCATGCCCCCTGCCATGTAAGACTGGAAAAGGAGCAGAAATCGCTTCTCCTTTGTACTTTTCCCTACGTGGAGGGGAAGAGCAGACATGTGCTGTGGAGGGGGAAGAGTGGACGTGCGCTGCGGAGGGGAAGAGCGGACGTGGGTCATGGAGGGGAAGAGCGGACGTGGGCCGTGGAAGGGGAAGAGTGGACGTGGGCCGTGGAGGGGAAGAGCGGATGTGGGACGTGGAGGGGAAGAGCGGACGTGGGCCGTGGAGGGGAAGAGTGGACATGGGCCATGGAGGGGAAGAGCGGACGTGAGCCGTGGAGGGGAAGGGTGGACATAGGCCGTGGAGGGGAAGAGCGGACGTGGGCCGTGGAGGGGACAGAGTGGAGGTGGACCTTGGTGGGCAGTGAGGTGCAGTTGGGTACCCGGGTGATGCGTGGGGGACCCACTTGTTTCGCAGCCAGATGATCTCGGGCTTGGGGTTGCCTTCGGCTCTGCAAGTGAAGTACACGGTGTTCCCTGAGGTGACGTCTGCGTCCTGGGGCTCAGAGGTGATCCGGGGCCTTTCTGTGCCCAACAAGAAAACAGAAACCTTTTTAGTCTAAACCATGACACGAAAATAAATGAGAACCCCTGTAACTCCTTCATGTCCAAGAGGAAACCACGGATGCCCAAAGGCGTAATTCAGCTGCAACACCCCCACAAAAGTGCCGGCCTGGCTTCTCTACAGCCCATGCACGGAGCGGGCCTACATGGTGTCTGCTGTCAGGGTGCCACGTTCTGAGTCCGAGAGGCAGGCTGGCTCAGAGCTGGCAGACGAGCCCACATGACAGCCTTCAGTGTCCCTCAAGGCCCTTCAGGAAAGTCAAACACCCGTGCAGAGTGGATATGCCACAGGTCACTATTTTCAGTGAATAAAAGAAAAAAGATAGTGCTCAGTAGACAAAGCATCCCTGAAAGAACAGATCTCTCCAAGCGCAGGCCGGCGGCGGGCCCCAGAGCTGGACCAACTCCCGGTCTCCTCCGCAGCTGCCCGCCCTCGCCCTCCGCCCTGGGCCGGGGAAGGGCCTCTCCTGCCTCCGCTGCACCCGCCACTCCACACGGCTCCCAAGGGCCACCTGAGGCCTGATGGCTCCCAGCCTCCTGTCCCCGGCAGCTCCGCTCTGGAGCTCCAGGCTTGTCCAGGGAGCAGCCGTGAGGGAACCGGGCTGAGGGCGGAGCAGACCTCAGCTTCCAGCTCTGCCTCTCACCGCAGCGCGCAGCTCTGTCTCCACGTGCATGCCGTGAGCAGCACAAGAAGAAAAGCAACCACATACGGGCGGGTACGAGTGTGTGTGTGTGCAGCGGGGCAGACACGAGGGTGGGTACGAGTGTGTGTGTGCAGCGGGGCAGACACGAGGGCGGGTACGAGTGTGTGCGTGCAGCGGGGCAGACACGAGGGTGGGTACGAGTGTGTGTGTGCAGCAGGGCAGACACGAGGGCAGGTATGAGTGTGTGTGTGTCTGTAAGTGGTGTGTGTGTGGATGGTAAATGGTGTGTGCATATGTGCACGTATGTGTGTGGATGCTGTGTGTCTGTGTGTGTGGATGGTGTGTGTCTATGTGTTTGTGTATCTGTAAGTGGTATGTGTGTGGATGGTAAATGGTGTGGATGTGTGTGTGTGTATGCTGTGTGTCTGTGTGTGTGGATGGTGTGTGTCTATGTGTGTGTTTGTAAGTGGTGTGTGTGTGGATGGTAAATGGTGTGGATATGTGTGTGTATGCTGTGTGTGTGTGTGTGTGGATGGTGTGTGTCTATGTGTTTGTGTATCTGTAAACGGTGTGTATGTGGATGGTAAATGGAGTGTTTATGTGCGTGTGTGTGGATGGTGTGTTTTTGTGTGTCTGTGTATGTGTGTGTAAATGGTATGTATGTGGATGGTAAATGGAGTATTTATGTGTGTGTGTGTGGATGCTGTGTGTCTGTGTGTGTGGATTCTGTGGGTGTGTTTGTGTGTGTCTGTAAGTTGGATGTGTGTGGATGGTAAATGGTGTGTGTGGATGTGCATATGTGTGTGGCTGGTGTGTGTTTGTGTTTGTGTGTGTCTGTAAGTGGTGTGTGTGTGGATGGTAAATGGTGTGGATATGTGTGTATGCTGTGTGTCTGTGTGTGGATGGTGTGTGTCTGTGTATGTTTGTGTGTGTGTATGTGGATGGTAAATGGAGTGTGTGTATGTGCATGTGTGTGGATGGTGTGTGCATGTTGGGCCACTCACCACAGTTCAGCTCCTCTGGGGTGATCGTCGCCACGGAGCGTCCCTGGATGCGTCTGGGATACTCACAGGTGGCCGCTGCCTGTGCGTTCCCTGACTCTGCGTAGGTTTTCAGCAAATCCGCCAACCACAGGATTTCACAATCGCAGTGAAGTGTGTTTGAGTCCAATCGCCTGTGGGAAGGAAGATGCAGCTGGTGAGACATGGGGCTGGTGGGTTTGTCCACCTATCCATCAGCCAGGGCTTCCAGGTCCTGCATTAGGAGACATGTGCCAGGCCTGCTGGGCATGTGGCATCGGGCTGGAACACGTCTCATGTGGTAGAATCCAAGCACCAGTGCCCGACTCAGGGAATGATGTAGAGACATACACATCACCAGGAAGAGCCCGGGGTGCACGGTCCCCTCACAGCACTAACTGGAGAGGCGTGGGTGACATAGGGCAGGTGCACACCCAGACATAGGGTGCCGCGTTCAAGGCGAAGGAGCGAGCGGGCGGCACAGGTCTGGAAAGTTTGTGAAGGAGACAGGGTGGGAGCCACTCACAGAAGTCAGGAACATGAGAACCCCCGTCACCCAACGCCCATCATCACGGGCGGGACAGTTCTACGCCATCTCACTCCGTCCTGAGCCTGCCCAGGGAAGTGTGGGAGGGGAGGGCTACATCTCCTGGCTGGTTCACACCTAAGTCTCCTGAAGTCCAAGCTGACCTGGACAGTTTCTGGTGAACAACACATCCCACCCCAACAAAGGGAACATGGGCAGGCTGTGCCCGCACCCTGGGAAGAGCACTGTCTCTGCACATAAGGAAGAAGTTGCCTTGGGGGCAGAGGAGTTCCAGGTAGCAAACGCAGGACAAGGGCCAGGAGAGGCTGGCACTGGACCAGGTGGGAAGGCTAGCACTGGACGTGAGACGGCCAGGTGGGGAGGGGTCCCCGGGCCCTCTGGCCGACATGCGCATTAGGCTCACACTGGGGTGGAGCCCGCAGAGGTTTGTGTTGTTTGTGGCAAGCAGGAGCCTGGCCCTCCTCTTCCCGGGTGGAATTCAGTCTGTGAGGTGGGAAGCCCACTGGCAGGAAACACACTCTCTGGCTTTCCTAAGGGTCTCTGTCCCCCCTCTCCGTTTTTTTCTCTTGTTGCCCAGTAAGTCCCATTTTTCTCACTCTTCAAATAGTCTGCGAGCCTGTATTTTTGTGGCCACGTAACAAGAACCTCATCTTTAACTGAACCAAGGAGAAGTCCTGCAACCGACGTGCTCACTATCAGCCTTCGGGGAGGCAGCCCCGAGTCGCCACCCTACAGAGGGGGACAAGATTCCGTGAAGTGCTCACCAGAGCCGCAGGGCGAGGGCATCGCCAGGGGCCGACGCTGCCATGAGGGAAGGGGAGGCTACACCTCCCATCCAAGTTCTCCCGGACATGAGCCCAGAGGGGACAGGAACACGGAGCTGGCCTCACGACCAGAACCACCCTTTCCCCAGTGAGTAGGTGCACAGCTCTCAGGTGAGGAGGCCATGAGGGGACGGTGTCTGCGTTGTGCCCAGGGCGCCCAACCTGTGCCCACAGCTGAAGGGCAGTACAGAACCAAGGCCACAGGGCAAGACCCGGATGGTAACGTCAGGTATGTGGCATCTGGCCAGTCGGTCCTGGCAGAGTGGGGCGCTCAGAACACCTGAGGAAGCACAGGACCCCAGCCTTCATCTGCTCTGAAGGACAGAGGGCTATCCAGGTCTGGAGGGGCGGAGCGGCCGGCGTGGCCTCCTGAGCCTGGAGCTCCTCAGGGACCTGAGGTTAGAGACTGCTCCCTCGGGGCAGACAGTGGCCAGGACGCAGCGCGCCCTCTGGGTGCGGCTCTGTAAATCTGTCACAGAATCTCACTCTGGGGTGGCGGTGTCTGAGCAACTTTAGCGAAGTGAGCCAGTA
Source organism: Alouatta caraya (assembly GCA_963575295.1). NCBI lineage: Eukaryota > Metazoa > Chordata > Mammalia > Primates > Atelidae > Alouatta > Alouatta caraya. The sequence goes on from CAUYUD010064990.1 coordinate 9,458, forward strand.
GGAGAAGCGGACCTTGCCAGCCATCCAGAGAGAGGCTGAGAGCGGAGAGAAGGGAGCTGTCAGCAGGATCCCGGTGGTCACATCTGCCCTACACGCGGCTGCTTTCTAGAGCATTTCTCTAGCAATTTCTTTCTACTCTCTGCTATCTATCAGATCTGGAAGTATTCATCCCATCTTCCTACCCAGGGTGTAGGTTTTGGTTTTGGTTTTCTTTCGAGATGAAGTCTCGCTCTGTTGCCAGGCTGGAGGGCAGTGGCGCGATCTTGGCTCACTGCAACCTCCGCCTCCTGGGTTTAAGCGATTCTCCTGCCTCAGCCTCCCAAATAGCTGGGACTACAGGTGCGCGCCACCACGCCCAGCTATTTTTTATATTTTTAGTAGAGACGGGGTTTCACCACGTTGGCCTGGATGGTCTCAGTCTCTTGATCCACCCGCCTCGGCCTCCCAAAGTACGGGGATTACAGGCATGAGCCACTGCGCCCAGCCCAGGATGTAGTTTTTCGTTTAGCTTGTGATATCTTTAGCCTAAAGGGAAAAAAATCACAAATAGTTCTGAAGGTCTGTTTTACTCCACTTTCTTTCACTGAAGAGATAAAACAAACAAAAGACCACTCTGGAGTCAGGCTTGTTTCCTGGCATTTTCTGTTTCTTTCTAGGTTGAGTTCACTGCATACACTCTGTAATATCTAACTGAAAATAATGGCTTCAAGACCACAAAGGAAAACGCAAAAAGAAGTCACAAATACTAAAACGTCTTAATAATAAGAATTACCCAGTATAAGGAAAAAGCATATTTGGAAGTCTTAAAAAAAAAGGGTGGAAGCTGGGTGCAATGGCTCACATCTGTAATCCCAGCAATTTGGGCGGCCGAGCTGGGCGGATCACCTGAGGTCAGCTCTAGACCTGCCTGGCCAACATGATGAAACCCTGTCTCCATCGAAAATACAAAAACTAGGCGAGCATGGTGGCATGCGCCTGTAATCCCAGCTACTCGGAAGCCTGAGGCATGAGAATCGCTTGAATCCGGGAGGCAGAGGTTGCAGTGAGCCGAGATCGTGCCATTGCACTCCAGCCTGGGCAACAAGAACAGAACTCCATCTCAAACCAAAAAACAAAAAAAAAAAAAAGGAAAAAAGAAAAAAATGGGTGGAGATCAGCCTCCTTAGTATACCGCAGAAATCAAGAGAATACAGTAGAGAAGTCCTTTCTAGACTGGTTTTATTTCTACCAATAAAACATGCACTGTATTACAAATTAATTGAAGAATTCAGAGATGATTTTTTAAAATGTTGGCTGGGCATGGTGGCTCACGCTTGAGCACTTTGGGAGGCTGAGGTGGACAGATCACTTGAGCTTAGGAAGTCAAGACCAGCCCAGGCAACATGGTAAAACCCTGTTATTAAAAAACAAATAAATAAAATAAAAAAGAAAAACAAAAAACCCCACAAAATTAAAAAAATTAGCTAGGCATGGTGGCATGTGCCTATAGTCCCAGCTACTCAACTATCTGGGAGAACTGCTTGAGCCCTAGAGGTAGAGGCTGCAGTGAGCTGTGATCATGCCACTGCACTCCAGCCTGGGCAACAGAGCAAGACCCTACCTAGAAAAAAAAATAAAGTCTTCATCGCCTATCAAAGGATTAACTACTTGCTGTGTTTTCTGAGCCAAGGGGTTTTCGTTTTGCTTTCTAATGGATTCAATCCACCCTCTGCACAGACTCATTCCTTCAGAATCAGATTGTTATCAACATTTTGCAATACTTGAAAAAGAACCAGGCTAACGGATAAGAGAGAGAAGTGAGGCTTTGCAGCAAAGGAAACACAGAAGGTACTATACTCACAGCCTCTTCATAGACTCCAAGTGATTAAATGTCCCAGGAACTAAATGTGTAATCCTGTTGTTATGTAAAAATCTGTTGAAAGAGATTTTATAACCAATTTTGAAAGATATTTCTTAAAATGTGTAGCAAAGAGTATAAGCAGTCAAATACATATCAGCTTTAAAAAATCTCAGTGATTACATGTATTTAACACAAATGAATTTGAAAACAATGTTGTTTACTCCAGCAAAGAAATGGATTTGTTTCCTATTTTATCAACACACTCAATTAAAGAGAAAATTATAAGCCCTGTTTCTGAACTGTTAGGCAAGAAATATGGACTTTACATGGAAACAGTTTTCAGGTGTTTAGTAGAGAGTGACCTTCATGTAAGGCCTTCAAATGAGTGACCTTCAACTTAGGCCAGTGACTGGGGCCAGGGCTCTGTGAATGGAAAGGTGAGGAATTAAACGAAACTCACAGCCTCTCAAGCTTCGGGAGATGCTGGAATGACTCTGGGTCCAAAGTTTCTATCTGATTAAAGTGCAGGTATCTAGAGGAATTAAAAGAAAAAATTAACATAACTTACAATTGAATTTATTTTCTCAGATCCAGATTTTTGCTCAAAATTTTTTTTCTTTGTCATTTCAAATTCAGATATCAATAGGTAGCTCGCTAGACTTCCTACACTGCATGGAAAATACATAAAATAATGAAATGATTAGACAAATACAAATGAGCACTGGGCACAGACGTCCACCTAAGTGACTGGATATGGGTGAGCGAGGCCTGCAGGTGCTCACTGGGTCCTTTATGCCTTATGAGAAGCGCAGTGCTGACCCGGCCCAGCCATTTTCACCTCCAAAAGACACGGGAAAAAGCAAACATCAAAAGCGTAACTTCAATGATAGCACACACATAAACAGGTGATTCCCGTCCCTCAAATCTTCTAAGTTGTATATGAATTTGGCAGGGGCATTATCACTTTGGCACAGGGTATATTGTCAGATACAAAGATATCCCTCAAGACCACAAAGGAAACACAAACAGAATGTCACCCGCCTTTCTCCACCAGTCCTCAAGGGTTAAGTCAGAGAGCGCCTTTCCTCGGTTGCCCTTGATGGTACCAAATACCTGGGGTTTCTGCTTCTTTCCATGGCACATGTCTCCAAACTTCTACAATTTACACTTTTTGCTATAGCTCATTCTTTCTAATGTTTCCTGAATACTAATTTTCTCACTTTGAAAAGTGGATTTTTCCTCTTAAGTCAAACACAGTCACGCCTCTCCCGGGAGTGCTCTGCTGGGAGACCCCCTCCTGCCCACTCAGCGTCCGCTGCAAGCAGCACGCATTTTAAATGACTACTTCAGGAGGCCAACGTCAGACAGAAGCGGCATGCCCGCAGCGAGAGGTCTTTCTAACGCCACAGGAAGGAAGAGAACGCACACCCGAGAATCAGGTCTGTGGGCATCCTGAGACCACCGTCACCACCAGGGCACCAGAGTGTGGCTGCCATCACCCACCCTGTCCCTGCGCCAGCTCCCCAGGCAGCACCCACACAGGCCACGCTGAGTCTCTGCAAACACCTGCAGCCAGAGGGCCCCAAATGCAGACCCTCCCTGCCCCTCCTCTGGGACAGGTCTGTGCCCAGCACTCCACGCACGAATGGGAAACAGGAGGGAAGGAAAGGCTGGAGCAGGAAGAGGAGGAAAACCACTGCTGGTGAGCATAACCAGCGGGCACGTGACGCACGGCCCAAGGGAGGCAGAACTCCACAGAATCCCTGGAGGCTCATCTCTGCCAGCAGCATGCTGACAGAGTGCCTGTGGTTTTTTGGGGTCCTTAGCCTTTCGCAGCCCACGCCAGTTGGGGGTCAGATGCGAGACCCAGGCACCACTACCCCATGGAGGCTGTGAGCTGCCCTGTGAGGTTTCAGTGCCGCAGGCAGGGTGGAGTTCCCCAGGCAAAGGCCAGAAGGCTGAGGAGGAGCTGACGGGGGAAGGAAGTGGGGATCTCAACCCCACAGAGAGCGGAGGCTGGCAAAATCCCTCCACCCATACTCTGCAGTGCAGGCTGGTCAGGGGCATGCGGGAGCACCGCTGCACAGGTGTTACAGGAAATACAGCCCAGGGAGCACGGGATCGTAGGGGGCTTGGGGCTCCGCACAGCCGGGTGTCTTACGGCCAGCTCTCCCCGAACAGCTGAGGACACAGAGGACCACACATAGGAAATGACTCCCCAAGGACACCGAGGTCAACACTGAATTCAAATGCATGTTTCCCGACTGGCCAGGCTGTTTCCTGACCTGTGTCCACAGCTTCCTAAGGAGACTTTCTGGATCAGAGTTACTCAGTGCCCCAGGGGCTGCATCTGCGTGCTCCAGGGAGTCCCGCATTCCAGCTCCCAGCGCGGCTAGGAATGCATGTTTGCAACAGTTCCAGGCTGCAGAGCAGATCCTGGGAAGGGGTGCAGGTAGCCAAGGTCCGCACAAGCCACCCTCCCTGGACACACAGCACCTGGCCAGTCTCTCACGAGGTCTAGGTGGACTCGCTTATCTCTTTCCCAACAGCTCCCTGCCTGAGGGTGGGGGCTGGGCGGCCCTCAGGCTCACTGTACAGCCTTCACTGCATGGAACCCAAGCCTCAGCACCAGAGCCCGCAGCTCACCTAACCCCAGGTGCTGAAGGCAGCCTGGCCAGCTCAGGAAGCTCTCCCCAGCATCCAGAAGTTTCTGGAACACCTATTTGGTGATTCCCAGATGCCCTTTGTGTTTAGCCTCATTTCTGCCCTGACTTGCCCTTTTCTTCCTTCAAAATATCACTGGACTCAGCCAGCACAAAGCCAGATGAGCATCTTCTGACCCACTCAGGATGTAAGAACGGTCTGCGATGAAGATTTTCTCACTCCCACTGAGTCAAATGCTTGCTGCATATGAGAGCTCGCTCCTTGGCAAGCTCTTCCTCCATCTTCGGGTTCCCTGGGTACCTCCGTGTGTCTCTGCACAGTCCTTCTCTGTACAGACAGATGACCTCTTCCCAAAGCTCCCCACGCCCTGTCCGTGCTCACTTGAATAAACACGCACTTAGGGAAACACAAGCACTGTGGTCCTCAGGGTGCTTGGTCCCCGAGTGGTCTCTCCCCGGCGCCGCCCGGTCTCAGACTCGCTGACATTGCTGTGTCCGGCCAGCCAGTGACTCGTGACCACAGATCAGCAGCTACGGCAGGAGGACGTCACGTCACATCACAGCCGACAGCTGCTTCCATCCGCATTCCTAAAACCAGGACAACTCACAACTCCTCAGGAATGGGCTCAGCTTGCCCAGTGAAAAACGGCAGGCTGAGCAAACAAACCGGGACAAATCCTCCTTTTCACCAGGACCTTGTCATGAAAAATCAACATGCTGACTCCACAGCAAAGCACGACTTCATGTGTGGCCAAAGAAACTAAGAGCCTTTCATTACACACTGCCCACACTAACTAGAACTACGAGGGAAGAAAGGTTTTCCTCAAATAACGGCATCACCATGGGAGAGATTCAGCTTCACGCGTTCACAGTCACAATGAGGAGCAGTGGAGGCGGCAAAGAGCCCTCCATCCCTGGCACCCCGGATATTTCCCGGTGAAGGACACCTTGATTGGCCTTGTACGCCTGCCTGTCTCTCCTCTAAGATGTGACAGGGGTTCCATAGAGCCTACTGTCCTTGGTGTCAAGGGAGCATGGCCCAGGGCCTGGTGCCGTATTAGGGGAGACCGGCGATGCCTCCTGACGGTGGGTGTCAGGCTGGCTGGGTGGACGCTGGGGCGGGGGGTGAAGGGCCCACCCGCCCCTGATTTTCTGTCTTCATGCATGTACTCCCGCACCTCAGGCAGCGCAGTCATGCAGCATGCAAACAGCAAGCTCAGAGCACTGGTCCCTACGAGAGAAGAGCCAGGTGGCACCCGACTGAAGCACGAAAGAAGGGGCACTTACAGTTGCTCTAGAGAGGCAAGTCCCTTAAACGCTTGCCTGTCAATTGACTGGATCTCATTCTTGTACAGATAGCTGAAACAAGAAACATTGGGGAGCATTAGCACACAGACAGGAGGTCAAACTTCAGACGGAAAGAAGAATTGCATTGACACATGGAGACGGTTTCAAAATTAATGGCTGTATTAGAATGCAAACCGACCATCTGCACCGTGAGAACACTGCCTCTCCCAGGGGCTTCCCTTCCCTCAAATCTCAAGTGGGCCAAAGCAACTGGTGCCAGCTGAAGGTGACCAAGCCCTGCTATGGGTTTTTCAGATAATTCACAGACCTTAGACTACGGCTAATGAATTGCCCACAATACATTTGCTTCAAAATCTTAAAAAGAAAACCATTTTCCACAGGCATGTATAATGCATTGGTTGTAAGATTCTACAACTGATATTGACATGTCTCTAAAATACCTAGACATCATGTGGGGAGTAGACAATATGAGACCGAATGTCTCTGGAATAACTGACCCCTGGAACCATTCTTATAAGACAGAAGCATCAAAGGCCTATGGGAAGAGCCACACAATTGGCCTGCTGCTCATTTTGTATAAAGTGGTTGAAAATCTCAATTGAAGAATCCTATTTGCTAACATATTAACTTGGAAAGTCAGTGTCCATAAATAGAGCTCTGGGAATATGACCACACTCGCTCGCGCCGTACCGCCTGGGGCTGAGCGGTCCCGGTAGAGACGGTGCCACCCGCAGAGGCCTGGCCTTGCACAGAGAACATGTGCCAAGCCTGACCTGATGGATGGAGGCTGAAAACTTCCACACCAGATATTACAGTTCCAAAAAGAGCCACGAAACCACGTGCATCGGACCCATCCATCTCGGACGTGGCGCGGGTTCCACCAGTTTGCCTCACACACAGCAGCTTAGTGGTCCTCAAGAAGGCTGTGAATCTGTGTCTGTGCCCAGACATGGGGACATTGCCACTACCTTTCCTTATTATCCCTGGCTCCATCTCTGACATGGAAGATGGGCAAGTCAAAATCCACGCTTTTCCTACTTTTCAAATTCAGACAGACACGTCTCTTCAAAACTGATGGCTTAGGGCTGGGTTTCAGCTACTCGCTCCACTCAATAAACAACATTTTTTGTCTTAATGCTTACAATATTAAATTCATATCCAGAAGGGCCGAGTGTCTGATTGTAATGTAGTTAATAACGTCTGGTGCAGAATCCAGTTTAACGGGAGCTGCACGGTTAGCTCGAGTTCTTACAGCCCAGCTAAGTGGATCTCACTTCCTCCCTCTGTGCAGATTTGCAGAGCTGATCTCATCAAGAGTTACAAGCCTTCACACGAACCGACCAGAACTCCCCAGCGACCCAGAGCCCAGTGCCCGCAGCATAGGCCTGGCAAGGTCCCCACTTCTCCAGGCCGCAGGTGTGGGATCCTTGAACTCCCACTGAACGCCTGGGTCTCAGCTTCCTCTGCTCTAAAATGGACGGAAACCGTTGAGATTAATATATATGTAAAGCTCTCAGAATATGGCCCTGTACATCTTAATGGCTGTTCACATGTGAGTTGTTACTATATTTCTGGAGAAGGCAAGTTTAAATGTAATTTTCTGTGCCTGTTTCTTAAAAAACAAACAAACAAACAAATTATCGGGGAGAACATCACGTTAGATGCACTTTAAAAATGAAAGGAAGGGAATCTTTTTAAAGAATACATAGGACAACTGAATCAAACATGTATGAATGTGTCTTTATAAAGATATTGGAATGTAATTTGTTTTATAAGGATAGGTATTTATCGTAATAATAAATTGTGATTTTCTGCTTCATCATAGACTTGACCCTTGATGAGTCCTAACTGTCTCAAGAAATAATTTCATTAAGAAATGTGAACTCAAGGGAAGGCTTATGCCCTACTAGAAGTAATTGAAGTTCCAAGAAATAAGAATTACTCAACCTTTACAAGTATACTTTAGTACTGACTCAATACATAAGGCTGAAATAATCAAAACATTTCAGGAGGGTTCTTAAGCATGGAGGTTACACACAGTTTAAATCACAGCATTTAAGTCTCACACAGTTTCCTAAATCACACTTATCAAATGCACCCACCAATGAGAGCTGGGGCGGCAGAGGCTGCAGCCGCTGTATAAAGGGGTGCCCCGGCCTCTCTGGACAGCTTCCCCGCTCTGCCCTGGTCTTCAGTCCATTTCTGAGTCATGACCTACGGACCCTTCGCCACCCGTCTGTCCTTCCTCCACCCCAGTGATCTGTGTCCTCCGCGGCCAGGGACACCACAGCTTGTTACCAAAGGAGAGAGGGAAGAGTCTGGAGGGCAGGGTCTCAGAGAGCCCGCTGTACAGCAGAGGAGGTCGGACGGTGAAAACCGAGCATCCCAAACAACTTCACTTTGAACACCTTTGCTAAGTTGCTCTTAATAATTCAAAACCAGTAACAAAAAATAAAATAAAATAAAATATTTTAAAAACTCTGTTAAACCTATTAAACACACATACACACACACAAGGAATGCTGGCTATCAGCTGACTGCATCCACTTTCCAGGAAACAAAAGCCCTCTTCTGGAACTTGCACAACACTCGAAATACCGAAAAAAAGAAAAGGGTAAATAAACAAATAAAAGGCCTGTCTCTCATTTTAGAAATGTGGGACAAGGCTTAGCCACGTTTATATGAAATTTAAAACTGACATCCGTCTCCGACAATGACGGAGGGGAAACGTATGTATGTAACACTGTCAGATATCTTCACGCAGAAAATACAGAGCCACAGACACAGCTAGAATCAAAACAGATTTCGGAATATACATCAACAATAACAAGATGACTTTGTTTTAAAAATCAAAATAACTAGAGCATTCGGACAAATACCTAATGCCTATGCGGGGCTTAAAACCTAGATGCCAGGCTGCTGGGTGCAGCAGACCACCACGGCACATGTATACCTATGTAGCAAACCTGCACATTCTGTACATGCATCCCAGAACTTGGTAAAACAAAATAAAAAAAAATTTTAATCAAATAAAAAAATACAAATAAAATTTAAAAATCAAAATAACTTAAACATGTTTTGGTTCACTTATGATAAAAACTTCCAATAAAAATAGCCAAAATAAATCATTGTTATTAAAAATCGCTCTCTTTGAAAAGTGACTAAGTCTTAAAAGAATAATCTGCTAGAAGCACATGACACATGCTTCCACTCTGCTTCCTTCAGCTTCTCCGATTTTACAGCAAGCACATGTGTGACTGACTAGACCAGCACTTCCCAGGAAGCTCGTTTTCTAAACTGCAAAACTGATTTCCCCAAGTAGAAGATGTGTTCAATGAAAATAAATAGATTAAACTCAGTTTTTAAAGGTGAAATTAAATTTAACTACAAAAATAAGAGGTGAAATCACTTAGAGAAAGACAGGAAAATCTGCAGGAATTAGCGACATTTCACCGGCATTAGTTATTTAGACTTTACTTTTCACCTACAGCTGGAAAGGCAGCTGGAAAGTATTTTGACAGCTGCTAGTTTGCGAAACACCTGCCAGCTGTTCCTATCAACAACTGAGTGTGTCTTCACCTCCCCCCTCTGGAATTGTCATCATTACTTCTAGAGCAACTTTTAGAGGCTGTGCATTTTAATTTTACGCAGTCCACTTTACTGAGGCTTAGTGATGAAACACTGAAAATCACATAACGTAGCACTTTATATCAGTAACAATCTATTTTCATAATCCCAGCTAAATTTTTACTCACCTTCTGAAAATAAAACCTCATTTAAATTTATGTATTTACAATAGCTCACAAATAGCACAAAATTTAGCTCTATTTTTAAGTAATCTAAATATAGATATCATAAGTTTTTAGGTTAAAGAACTGATTATTAACTTACAGATATTTTAAATTTTCCAAGTCTTCAAATGCTCCACTAGGTATCCTCTTGATCTGATTATTATTGAGAAGCCTATGAAAGAGAGTCAATCAGAATTTTTAAAAACAACAGAGAACAAACTTCAAAGTTGCGTTAAAACATTCCGACAGCCTTGGAAAAGGTCGTATAATAAAACTTAGTAACAGACTGGCCGTCAACATTCAATGAATGCTGAATTCGCAGGACAAAACACAGCTTTAGCGTTTAACCGTTATCATGAAAAGGTCGCTTAGCAATGGTGTCCATGCCACTCCACAGTTTCCACCTTTTGACACAGTAAGAAAAAATTCCTTCCCTCCTATCGAAAGGAAGTTATTTCTTTATCCTGCTGTCTCTGAGATTTTCTGTCTCAGCCAGGGCTATGGCCAGTGCTAAGGCGGTCATGGTAGGAGGGCGGTCTGGGGGGGGCAGGTGCGACAGGAAAGGTGGGCCCTGTGGCCCGTGCTCCATTCATGTGCACAGACAAGGACCTGGTGAGAGAGGCCCCTTGCCCCCAGGGTCAACAGTGGACAGGTGGCCCAGGCGGTCCCTGCTCCCCATGACCCTGCCCTTACGTCACTGTGCTCAGTCCTGGTACAGAAGGGGACTAGCTTCTGCCGCACTGGGCATGTCCTGCAGAGCCTGGGGTCTGCACAGCAACACTGGACCTGCCTGGCCCCGCCTGCTCCCTCCGGGCATCATGGGACTCGCTTCAGTCCACTCCACGCTCAGAAGAAGCACTGTCCTGCTCAACCTTGCCACGGAGGAGGCGCAGGAGCACGCAGAGGCCAGCCTGACCGCAGCAAGGGCAGGGCGATTCTGGAGCAAGTGACCCACGTGAAGGCCAGGGGCAAGTTTAGCAGTCAGCATGGGTCCCAGTCTAGGCACACAGCCATGAGACGAGACACACAGTGGCCACAGTCCTGGCATTCGGGGGCACTTTCCACCCTCACTTTCCTTCTCTACTTTGCCCCACCATGCCCACTGATTGTGGATGATGAGTTCACCTACAGGTAAATGATGTAATGATTTCTGTTTTTCTATTAGTTTCCAGTAGAATATTTCTACTCACAAGGTGTTCAAGTTCCTCAGCCGCCTGAATGCCCCAGGTTGGATCTCTCTGATTCTGTTAAAGCGAAGATCTCTGTGAATAAACAAGAAAGGTATTATGTTAAAAAAAAATCTACACTGAGGCGGGTGATCACCTGAGCTCAGGAGTTCGAGACCAGCCTGACCAATATGGTGAAACCCCGTCTTAAAAAAAAAAAATCTACAAATATTGTTACTTCTTTGCTGTTCTTAGTCAGTTTCAAAATAGTGACAATGGATTTAAAATATTCAACCACCCCCTTCACTCCTTACATGAATCTTGTTTTCACGGAGGCTAATAAGTATATGAATATTTATCTGAATGGTGGAACAATATCACATTACAGAATTTTTGAAAACAGTAATTACGGGGAGGAAAATTACATAAACTACCTCAACACCCTATCTTCGGCAACCCCCTGGAAAATGTAGTGTTGATAAGTCTTAAGATAATAAACATAGGTTAGGTTTGACAACTTTCAAGGAGAGAGTCTCTCCACCTGTGCAACTGAGTAAACACTTTAGAGTTTGCGCCAACAATTTCATGAGCTGGAATTCGGCCGTTCCTTAGCCAACTACCTGAGGTGTTACCTTTATGAGATTTAAGCTGAATGTCTCAAAACCACGAACGTGAATTTAGCACGCTAACTGGGAAAACAAGCTCTCTCACATATGGGTTATACCCACATGATTCCAAACAGGTATTTTCAGTAAAGTTAAACTTCCACTGTTCAAGCAGTTATTTATATTTCGGGGTTGGAGAGAGGTTCCAAATAGCCCATGAGAGACCAGAGAGTGCGCCAGGATCAACACAGAGACTGAATCTGGGGCTCGACGGAGAAATGCTCTCATTCCTGCTGATGCCATGCTCAGGGAGAGCAAGCCGGAGAGGCCTCAACCACAGAGGCCACAGGCCTAGGGGCAGCACAGGCAGTCAGGTTGGAGGCCTGAAGGCAGCAAGGGGAAGTGCGGAGACACAGAGGCACTTTTAATACAGTTACATTAAAACTATAAACTGAACAGGTATAGAAGCCACTGAGAAATAAACAGAAAGACCGATTTCTTTATCAAACAATCTTAGGAAAATTAAAATTCCTTACTCACAGGTCCAATCCCTTTCAACATAGTCCAGTAGGCATTGGTATGGGATTGGAACTGTGTCTCCCCGAAATTCACACGTTGAAGCGCTCAAGCCCCAGTGCCTCAGACGGGACTATGTTTGGTCCTTGGGGTAACACAGGTAAGGTAAGGTCATTTATCATAACATAAAATGTAACCTTTTAAGGAACCTCATTACACTATCCCAATGTAATCCTTGTCAGTAGTTTGTAGAACTGGCTCTGGTTTATGGTTCAGTAAGATACTTCAGAAAAAGTATGTGTTTCACTGACAGTAACAGCATCTAGCCTGGGAGTCAGAGAGGGAAACTGTCCTTCCCAGCACCGCCCCGTGCTGTGGGTCCAATTCTCCCAGAGGAGAAGGAGCAGGCGGCTCTGCTCTGCCCATCAGGCTCTCCTGGCCATCATTCCACGCTGTGCACTCGCACCCAGGCTCACTTTCCTCGGCGATGCCCACGGTCCACCAATAGCCTCCTCAGACGCACCCTCCTCTGCACTGCCATGCTCCTTTTTAAATGGATGAGATTTTAATTTACATTCATATTCAGAATATCACTAGTGGCTCCACATACTCTCCACGTAGGGGCTGCTGAAAGTCAGAGGTGCCGAAACTGGGAGGTGGTGCTGAAGGAAGACACGGGAGGGGAAAGCAGCCATCCGGGATGCCCACTCACTCCATACGGAAAACACGGACCAAGGACAGACAAGGGGAGAACTGGGACCAGCTGCGATTTCAGGATAAACAAATGATTGCAAAGAAGCTCCCGTATCTGAGACACAGCAAGCAGAGGGGCTGCCCAGCATGTGAACAGGTAAGAAGGCTGCCCTAGAGCGCCCAGCCACGTGCCACAGCTTAGAGCAGAAATCAACCCCGACCACACCGAATCCAGAAACCAGGCTGCACCTTCAGAGCAGAGGACGGAGCGAGCACCACTTGTTCTGACTCCCCGTTCCCCGTGGGAACCCACACTCAAGCCCCAGAGGAGGCAACGGCAAGAACATGGAAGCTGGAAAGCGAGATGTGGACTTGGCTGCGGGAGCCTGGGAGGCTGCAGGAACAGCTGCAAACCCAGCTTCCCAATGTGCAGGTCTTTCGCCAGATCTGAAGCTGGATCCACCAAACCCCTGGAGTGATGGGCAGAGAGGTGCTGTCCCATACACAAGCCCCTGCGCCCTGGGTCCGAGCACCTGAGAGGTGGCCAGGGCTGAGTAAAAGTGCAAAACTCACACTGGACCTCAAGGACTTCCTACAGACAGAACGTAAGTATATCTTCCATAACCTTATGTTGAGTACACGCTGAACTATGTACAAGCTTTGCATGCAGAATTAAATGACATTTTTAAAATTAACTGTTTCTTTCTAATTTTTTTCACAGACTGACCACAAAATGTTAAATGACAAAAGTAGTTATCACAGTATTTCTGTGGGATGGCACTGGTCTAGTTAAGGGGATCATTTCACAACCTGCTTACAGCGGTCAGACCTCCCACCACATTCTCAGCCAGACCACTAAAAAAGACTTCTCCTCTGAAGAGGGCAAAGCAGACGGTCCCCTTTACTGCAAAGGGGGTTATCTTAACAGACAAAGTGAAACACTGAAAAAGAACCAAACTGAAATTCTAGAACTGAAAAATATAATAGCTGAAACGAAAAGCTCATTGTATGGACTTAACATATTTAATAACACACAGGGGACTGAACTTGGGAGCTACTAAATATTAGAAATGATCTCACCCGAGGAACAGAGATGAAAAACACTCACACACCAGTATTATACATGCACGTGTTCATCTGTATGTATGTGTGTGTTTACATTTTCTGTCTGATACCACAGCACATGAAAGGAGCAAGAAAGATTGTCACCGAACCGGAGCGTGTGTTTGGGGCGGGCTGACTTACAACACAGCTACGTCTGCACGCATGTCACTGGAGGGGAACTGGAGCTGCCTCAGAAACCCACCTCCTCCAGAGCAACAGAAAGGCCAGGGGGGTCCAGGTCCTCATGGCTCCATCCCCGAGAGACAAGCTCAGGGCATTAAGACACCACAGACACAGGAAACCAGCGTTCCTTTCAAATATGAACCCCATCTTCAAGGTCATGAAGACAAATGCAAGGGCTGATTTTTGCCTGAATCACTTCTCAATTTGCGAGATGCTAGAGAGGTCAGGAGGGGTCTGCACACCACAGAGCAGCCAAGATTCTGCCCAGCACTGTTCCACAGCAGCACTTGGGAGCCTGTTTGAAAAGCAAACTCCGGGCACCGCCCGAAATCTCCAGAATCAGAAGCTCTGGGAGTGGGTCCCAGTAACGTGGGTTCTAATAAGATTTCCAGGTGATTCTAAGCAAGGTCAAGTTTGAAAGGCATTGTTCTTCAGGAATGCTGAAGGTGCAATCCAAATACACACTATGTATATTGTTGTGTGCTAAGTGTGAGTAGATACAGGAAACGCATTTGCACACACATGCACACTCACAAACACTAGCAGCAGCGTTCGCTCTTGTCCTCTGCATTTCTTCCCCATCTGATCCTCAGCTTACTGGACATTATTGGCATAAAGGTTACAATCAATGTAAAGCTAAACTCTCCAATTAAAAAGTGCTTAGGTCTAAGTGCAGGATATAAGTGCTCCCCACGTCACAACTTTTAAAGTAACGTTTGCACATGTCTGGGCGGAACAGGAGTGTGGGGACGCATTTGATCCCTGCGTTACACACGTACGTGTGACTCCATTACCTGACAAGCAGAATTATTATTTTAACAATCATAATAAATATTTCCACAAACAATCCTAACTTGGGGGGAAACTTCCCCAAACCTTGAAGATTTAAAGAGCACTTCAACAAGCCTTCCTTGGCTCTCCTCGAGAGCTCCACGCTCCCACCCACCTCCTGCAGTGGTGGCTCCCCAAGGGGCTGCGGGCTCTGGAGAGGGACCCTGGGCAGATGTGCTTGCGTGGCCCCAGCCGTGCACCACATGCCAATGAGCGGGGCCACTGGGTCACCTGCCGCCCACAGCCTGCAGGACCACTTCTCCCAACAAGCAAGGGGCTCTGGCACTCCCTCCATGAAGTAAGTTGACATGACGAGAATGGAGATAGATTCTAGAACGTTCTGGGAAACCTGTAAGTGGCGTGATTACTAAAGCGAGTGGAACACAGAAGAACACTGAGGGCTGACATCAGACAGGGCATCCGTGAACTCCTGCTGGAGCCAGGGCCAAAGCCTCAGGGGATGGCAACACAAATGCCACCCCCTGCCGGGGTAAGCGTGAGGGGTGCAACCCTGCTAAAGCCTGGGTCTGAACTACAAAGCACCGATGACAAGAAGCGCCGGTAAACAAGGTCACAGGAGGAGGCGCTTGTGTGTGAAAAGTGCTTCATACACCGAAAAACTGCAAATATCCATCCCAGCATCCCCTGCAATTCCAGTGGATCTTGTCAGCTCATTCGCTGAGTGCCTGAAGCACGTGTCAGGGCAGCCTCTGAACAAGGCAGCACCAGCACCCAGAAAGACCACGGTGTGGACAGGGAATCACTCGAGAGCTCAGAAATGACGACCTAGGGCAGGGTCACCCCCACTTCAGACGGACAAAGGAACGTCCTGGGGAAGCGACCAGCCCACGAAGGTGGCTGACGCGGGGAGGGAGGAGGGAACAAGACTCAGATCAGAAGAAACCCCTTTCCTTGACAAATAAGAAGTTAGAAACTAGGAAAGACGAGGTAACGTGCCTAACGTCAGTCGGTCTGTAAGTGGCAGAACTAGAAAAGCAATTAGAGTCAGCCCAGCATTCTCTTCTCAGCATGAAAATCGCTCTCTCTGAAGGCATTTCAAGAGATTAATGCTCCCTGGTAGAATTCAGGAGACTCCGCCACTTCCATTCAAGAGTGCTCCCAAGTGTGAGAGCAGGGCCGCTGCCTCTGACCTACTTAGGGAGCGCGGGCGCCAGCACAGCCTCTCCAGTTTACAGAGGAGCCTGCAATAACCATTAAGCAGGAACGATGAATTTTGCAATTTAGAGTCTCAAAAATAGAACTCAGATTCATTTATATTTTACATTTACAAAGCAAGTGAAGAGTCAAGGAGTTTGAGGGTAGTTTTTGCGTTTCCTTCGGTTTTCTTGTTAATATTTCCATTATTCTCAAATCTTAACGTACTAAAAATTCTACCAGAAAAAAAAATGTCAAGAATTGCAGTGTTTGGAATGAAACATCAAAGTACAGGTTCACACTCAATATCAAAATCACAAGTCACTGCAGAACTGCAGAGTAGTTACAGGTTAGAACTAAAGGGAAGCTTGGAAATCCAAGTTTTAATCTAATTCCCTCCAGGGATTTTTGCCATTAGATTCCCTTTCACAGCAAAGTAAATCTGTAATGCTTAATTTAATCATGACAAAGTTATGATTTTAAAAAGCAGTCATTAAAGATCGTTTTATAAAGTTTATTCTACTATAATACCTTCCATAATACTAATTTTTAAAATAAAACAATTGACTTTTCCCATATGCAAAAGTCTCAGATGTGTTAATTCATTTTTAAATATAAAAAAATTAAAAATTTGTCTGGGCCTGGTGGCTCACCTGAGGTCAGGAGTTTCCAGACCAGCCTGGCCAACATGGTAAAACCCAGTCTCTACTAAAAATACAAAAAATTAGCTGGGTGTAGTGGTGCATGCCTGTAATCCCAGCTACTCAGGAGGCTGAGGCAGGAGAACTGCTTGAACTCGGGAGGCGGAGGTTGCAGTGAGCCGAGATTGCACCATTGCACTCCAGCCTGGGCAACAAGAAACTCCATCACACACAGGCACGCGCGTGCACACACACAGACATACACACACACACACACACACACACACACACACACACACAAGAATTTGCCAACAAATTCAAAGCTACACACTACACTGTTTGGATCAAGAACCAAAATTTTCTCAATTATGAAATGAAAATTGACTCGAGTCAGAGCATCGGAATTTAAGAAGTTACTCTCACGACGTGACGATGGGAACTCCTGCCTTTTGCTCCTTCTTGAGCTACTTGTGTAGGATAGATAGGCTTATGTTTCCAACTAACAAGAGCTGGGGTTACCTGCAAATATTCCCTACATACTATGCGTTTCAGTTATTCTCAATACATTTTTATTATGACTTCATCTTTATTGTCTGGATTTTTATTTTTTATTTTTGAGACAGTCTCACTCTGTTGCCCAGGCTGGAGTGCAGTGGCATGATTTCAGCTCACTGCAATCTCGGCCTCCCGGGTTCAGAAATTCTCCTGCCTCAGCCTCCTGGGAGCTGGGAACACAGGTGCCTGCCACCATGGCTGGCTAATTTTTGTATTTTTAGTAGACACAGAGTTTCACTTGTCGACTAGGCTGGTCTTGAACTCTTGACCTCCAGTGATCCACCCGCCTCAGTCTCCCAAAGTGCTGGGATTGCAGGCATGAGCCACCACGCCCAGCCATTGTCTGGAATTTTTAAAAGTACTTTGTGCATCTTAACCTAAGATTTTTTATCACATTTGGATCACAATATTAAAAATCATCTTGAGGCTAATGGCAGAATTATTCTCATTTTAAACTCCTCATTAAGGTACAGGATTTCAACACAAACGTGCCTTCCAGAAGTGAATCGCGGCAACGATGTTGTGGTTTTTTGCCGTGCGTGTTGCTCAGCAGTGAGAACACACAGGACACAGCAATACAACCAAAGCCAGGGGGCTTGGCTCCCGCTTGTAATCCCGGCAATGCGGGAGGCTGAGGTGGGCGGATCACTTGAAATCAGGAGTTTGAGACCAGCCTGGTCAACGTGGTGAAACGCTGTCTCTACTAAAAGTGCAAAAAATTAGCTGGGCGTGGTGGCGCACACCTGTAATCCCAGTTACTCAGGAGGCTGAGGTGGGATAATTGCTTGAACCTCCGGGGCGGAGGTTACACTGAAACTAGATTGTGCCACTGCACTCCAGCGTGGGTGACACAGCGACACTCTGTCTCAACAACAACAAAAAAATCAATACAACCCAACGGCTCTTAGGCCGTGCTGCTTCAGAGGGGCAAATATGCAAAGCGTTTTACTGATTTTAAAGGTTGGAATTATAACTGATGCCACACACCCTCTCCCAGGATGAATGTAGGAACAGAAGCCCCCACCCCGACCCCACAGGGAAAGGTGGGAGGCTGAATCCTGCCTCCCCATGCCAGTCTTGCTGGAAGTGGAAGGCTGTGGGAGTTTGAAACTCAGCAGCCCAAAGCCAGGCCATGTGGCTTTCCATTAACATTTGCCTGACCCAAAATCACTTTAGTGCTTCCTACTAATGACTGCCTTTCATCACTGAAGGACACCCAGAGCTTGTGTTCAGAGAGTTACAGGCGGCACTGCCTTACCATGGGGGTGC
>CAUYUD010064993.1:0-30686 GCA_963575295.1 Alouatta caraya
TCACCCACTTTTGAATGGGCTTGTTTGTTTTTTTCTTGTAAATCTGTTTCAGTTCTTTGTAGATTCTGGATATCAGCCATTTGTCAGATGGGTAGACTGCAAAAATTTTTTCCCATTCTGTTGGTTTACGATTCACTCTAATGACTGTTTATTTTGCTGTGCAGAAGATCTGGAGTTTGATTAGGTCCCATTTGTTTATTTCAGCTCGTGTTGCCAATGCTTTTGCTGTTTTGGTCATGAAGTCCTTGACTACGCCTATGTCCTGAATGGTTTTGCCTAGATTTTCTTCTAGGGTTTTTATGGTGTTAGGTCTTATGTTTAAGTCTTTAATCCATCTGGAGTTAATTTTGGTGTAAGGTGTCAGGAAGGGGTCCAGTTTCTGCTTTCTGCCCTCCTCCTAACTGTATTTTTTTTTCTGAAAATGAGGTTTTCTTATCTTTCAGAGTTTTTTGGTGTGGATTTTCAGTATAACTTGTACATTTGCTGTGATTTTATATTTAATAACCAGACAATTTAGATACATTCTTACTGTTGAAACAAAAGATAGCCTCCGCCAGGCATGGTGGCTCATGCCTGTAATCCTAGCACTTTAGGAGGCTGAGGCGGGTGGATCACGAAGTCAGGAGTTCAAGAACAGCCTGACCAACATGGTAAAACCCAGTTTCTACTAAAAACACAAAAAAATTAGCCAGGCGTGGTGACAGGCACCTGTACAGCTATTTGGGAGGCTAAAACTGGAGAATCACTTGAAACTGGGAGGCAGACGTTGCAGTGAGCCAAGATTGGGCCATTGCACTCCAGCTTGGGTGACAAAGTGACTCTGCCTCAAAAAAAAAAAAAAAAAAAAAAAGGCTCTGCATTTGGGTAACATCCTCTGTGCATGCCTAACAAGAGTCTCTAAACACCATTAATTACGGCAGTGCAAACCTTTCCATTTGTCTTTTTTTGTTTTGTTTCTGATTATGCTTATTGTAAACCTCTACAACCTGTCTAGAGGCCTCTGAGGCTTAATACTGTTGACAGTGATTTTTCTTCTTATTATTTTTGCTCTTGACATTTGTTAAGTTGCTCCTATCGATTGTGAGCTTCAAGATTATTTCAAAGTTTTCATCCGTCTGTCACTTCCCCCTCACTCTTCATATAGGCATTCATAAAAATAAAAATACCTCTTGCTACACCTTTTGCTCTCTCTTTTTCTGGGTCTTACTCAGAAAAGAGGAGTTGATTCTAATCTCTCCCTTTTTTTAATGAAGTACAAAGCATTTAAATGTTCCTTTTACCTAATTTTTTCTAATTCATCTAAAATATTTACCTTCAATCCAACTTAAACTCCACTTACTTTTTAGCAGGTATTGGGAAAGTCCTGTTCATTTAAATTGATTTCTTCCTCTCTTTATCATTACCCAGTCTCGGGTAGTATTCTCTATAGCAGTGTGAGAGCAGACTAATAAAAAGTGTTTTTATTTTTTCTGGCACTAAAACATATGGCATTTACAAGTAGTATTGATAATCTTCACCCAAATAGATACGACACTTATTAATTACATCATATTTCCAGTCATTTAAAGAGGGCAGGGAAAGTGGAGGAAGAAATGAGGCAAAGAAGATAAATAAGTGGTGTGAGGAGTGGGCTAAGAGACACAGAGAAACTAGAAAGAGAGGAGGCAAGTGTTCCTCAAAGTGATGAAATTACCTAGGGATACTTGTTACATATGAATATTCCTGTCTGTTCCTAACCAACCGGATCAGAGATTCTGCAGGGGGGATGAGGCAGGGTGGTGCTGGGCACCTCTACTTTAATCATTTTTGAGATGATCCTCTACCTCCTGAAGTTTGAGAACAACAACACTAGCCAACAAAAGAATTAAAAGGTCTCACTAGAAATTATCATTCCTTCTTTTTAAAGACTTTCAGCTTTCAGTTTATACCACAAGGAAAAGCAAACATGGAAAACGTTTATGAAAGGTGGTTTGTAATAAACCATAAATACTTTGTGTATAGGTGTGTAGGGGGCAGGTGAGTGAGTATGCTTGTGGTTCCGTATTCAGTAGTATTCCCCATATGTGTAAGATTACAGAATTACCTGGCTTACTTCTTTAAGATTTTGATTTCCAAGTCCCTCAATGGGCTTAAAATGAAGATTTTGATTCAGTAGATCTGGAGTGGGATTCAGGAATGTGTGTGTGTTTCCCCACATGTTCCATAGGTGATTACTGCTGTTAAATATAATTTCTGGGGTTCCATTGTTTTGAACCAAGATTCAGCACTAGCCCTAATAGAGCAGACCAAACCAGAATAGAGTCACCCATGCTAAGTGCCACCTAATCAAGCTGAGCTTCAAAATGGACCAGTTTTCCAAGAAACAGGAAATTGACAGCAGCCAATCAGAAGGGGCCTAGTTTTCCTGACCCAGCATAAGGAAGTCCACTCTGATTTACCCTACAAGGAAGGTAACTTTGAAACAACCAACCCTCTTGGCATTCCCAGTTTCTGTTTTCTTCAGCTATTTTCTGTCTATAAAGCCCACTTCCTCCACCCAGCTTATCAGATCATTCATTATCCTTTATAGAATGGGATGTTGCCTTATTCTAGAATCACCAAAGTAAGCTGATTAGAATTTTACATTAAATTTGTTGTTATTTTGTCTTTCCACACTGTAAGAAAAATGTAGAAAACACTGTCTTGGGTGATTTTAGAGAAATTAGAAAGATCTTTCTGTCAAAAAGCCTGTTTTTATTTACAGAAATTATTTTATAAAGGGTTATTTATTCAGCAGTTAGACATAAAGTATAAGTTACTGGTATCAGATTATTTTATGAATGATTTAGTTTAAAGCAAACTAAAATGGTAGAGTACAAACATATAAATAATGCAAAGACATGTTTTACTTTCTTTAGAGTTTTGCTATGGCTAAATGCAGCTGAAGTAGCCAGATTGCTGTTCTAGAGAAGATGAAGAACTGACTATGGATGTGGTATAGTTGGATGGAAAATATGGACCACCTAACTTCACTTTCAGGAGGCTGAGCCTGTAATAAGTAGAAAAGGCGATGACCTCCCAGTTCTTCAGCTTGAAGATCTAAGGTAGTTCCATCCCTGAACATTCAACATTCTGTCAAGCTCTCCTCTGCTTCTCTCCCAGCTCCTTACATCTTCTAAGAAGGTATCCCTAGGCAGGGGTTTCACTTTGTTAGAGTGTGGTTCTAATTTTTTATCCTGGGGAGGAATGCAATTCCTAATAGATAGTGTTCTATATATGAGAAGAGAGGAATAACACTGCTTGGCTTACCAGTTATGCTGTGAGTAATGCAGTTCATTAACTGCCCTAATGATTGTGTTTGGAAGCCAGTTCTCTTCCATTTGTACACTTTGATCTTTGAACATCGCTGAAACTGTTCTTAGTCTGAATCTTTCCAGTAGCTTCCTCATGAGTGTGTTTTAAGCTAATGGAGTTCTCTATTCATGTCAAACCAATGCCATCTATATTTTACCTTCTTAGAGTTTTTTCCAAATGCCTTGAATGCTGGAACACATATTTTACTGCATTCTGTAATTTTAAGGAATTTGGAAGAGAGAAAGGGCAGATAAAATAAAACCAAAATTGATCAAATATTGTATTAGTAAGAAAAGGGGAGGAATCTTCTTATTAACTTAAGATGAAGTGGAATCTGTTGAAAGGATAGTAGCAAGCTCTCAGAATTGCTCTAAGTCTTGCAGAACCAGCTTTAGAAATCTCCAATGCACCTATGTTCTAGAACCAAAAGAGTCTGAGGAAATGAAAATCTGGCATTTTGAGCTTTGATAGTGGCAGGGAGGTAGCCAGACTTTTTCAAACTCTTAGTCTATGAGTCACCTTCTGGCTTCACCTGCCAACATGGCCCCACTTTCCAGTGATGTACTCATCACCACCTTAAAAAATGCTTGCATACTTAACCTTGCATAGTGTCAACTTGCCAATATTGTTCAACAGTGAATCACTCTACCATCTGTTTTGCAGGTTGTATTCGCAGGTTGCTGGACTTCGCTGGATAAACTCTCAAAATTATTCTGACTGAAAATTCATGCTAACTTGATTATCAGTCATAAATTTGTCCATAGTTTTTCCTTGACCTTCCTATCATTTTTTTCTCTTTATTCTTTGTTCCAGATGAGCTGTTGCATAAATGAAGGAGCAGGAAACTTGGAATCAGAAAACCTGATCTTAACTCTTGATTCTGTTTCTTGTAGTTGAAGAAGGGCTTTTCATTTCACTCTGCCCTATTTTTGTCTGTGACATAGAGATAATACTTAAAGGATGCTTGTGACAATTAAAAGAATGTAAAATTAGCTTTGGTCTACATTATGCTCACATATGGTAGCTATGTTATATTCTGTGTGTGAAGCAATCCAATATCTTTATTCGAAATATTTGCTTGCTGATTTCTTTCTTCTAAGGAAGCTCATTTTCAAATTTCCTTCTCTTTCTGAACATACAATTTGAAATCTCCACTGACACTTCAAACTAAAATGTGTATAACAAGCTGCCTCATTTTCTACCAAAACATCTCTGAGTTAGGTCAATTCTGGTTAATTAAGAGAGATCCTTCAGTATGATATGGCATAGTGCGTTTCATTCCCATCACACATATAACATCACATTTTAAAACATCTTTCTCTTCTACCACATTTTGACCAAGAGATAATGTTCTATTCTGTCGTTTTGGTGCTGCTAACCAGAAGCTAGAAACATTGCTTCATGTACTAATTCACCACCCCAAATATAATAAAATCCCTGGGATAAGAAGAAAAATCTAAGCAATCCAGGCTACCTAATCACTTTATTTCCTTTTAATTCCAGTACATGCCACGATCCAATTTACAAGCCTATTAAATATTGCATTTGCCTAACAAATACTATTTCCGTCTGAAAGCAGGTAATATACCATTTTCCTTGGATTTTCCTCATATAGTTAATGGAATAACCCTCTTACATTGCTTCGTTTTAAAAACTGTATCTCAAATTACAGGATCATGATTATTGAGGGCCTCTCTGCTGCCTGGTACTGTTATCAGTGTGCATTTGCAGAAGACCCTCTCCAGCCTCTTGGTAACCTTGCTTCTGGGTGCAAAATTATATTGTCTGATCCTTTCTTACTGAAATCCTCTCATTAAAATCATAAAGAATGCTGTTTATAAACCAACTACAGAAGCAGGATTTTTTTTGTGTGTTCACAATTGAGAGGTAAAAAATCTGCTGCGATGTAATGTTTAGACTTCTCTCTTGTGAGAGTGCAGATGGAAGATACAGCTGCTTTCCTCCAAATCAATTTCCTCCCATTGGTCTTCTGTTATCCTTTTTCCCAGAGAAATTTCTTGTTTTCTAAGAGTGTACTTTCCCACACAATCTGAATTATTTTTGTACAGCAAATTCTTGAAGTTTAACTCTTCAATGATATCCGAACTTGTCTTAATTTCACCTGAAATTAGTAAGTAACTGTATTGTACAACCTCAAACAGAGGGTCTGTGATTTTCTGGGTATATGTTGGTCATTTGGTAGTAATAAGAATCAGAAATATAATTAGTAATTAATAAAAATAAGAGATCTATTTGTCAGAGATTCAGATCCATACATTCTAAATAAAGGATGCAAATATCTAGTGGCCAATAATGGGTTAGAAAGACTGTTTTTAGCAAGGCACAATAGTACAAACCTGTAGTCTACTTGGGAGGTTGAGGTAGGAGAATCCCTTGAGGTCAGGAATTCAAGACTGTAATGTGCGGTGATCACGCCTGTGAATAGCCACTGCACTCCACCCTGGGCAGCATGGGAAGACTTCACTTCTTTCAAAACAAACAAACAAAACAAAACTGCTTTAAATGTTAAGTAACTAAAAATATTTTTATAAGGCTGAGCACAGTGGCTTAAGCCTGTAATCCCAGCACTTTAGGAGGCCAAGGCAGGTGAATTACTTGAGCTCATGAGTTTGAGACCAGCCTGGGCAATATAGTGAAACTCAAAAAGTAACAACAACAAAAAAATTAACCAGGTATGGTGGTGCACACCTGTGATCCCAGCTACTCAGGAGGCTGAAGTGGGAGTATTGCTTAAGCCCAAATTATGCCACTGCATTCCAGCTGGGGCAACAATGAGACTCTCAAAAGAAAAAAAAAAGAAAAAAAAAATCTATGAAACAGGAATGACAGTTTTGTCTTTGCACAGGGTTTACTTAAGAAGAATGGCTCATGGGCCGGGCGTGGTGGCTCATGCCTGTAATCCCAGCACTTTGGGAGGGGGAGGAGGATGGATCACCTGAGGTCAGGAGTTCGAGACCAGCCTGGGCAAATGGAGAAACCCCCTCTCTACTAAAGGTACAAAAAAATTAGCCAAGCATGGTGGCACATGCCTGTAATCCCAGCTACTTAGGAGGCTGAAACAGGAGAATCACTTGAACCTGGGAGGCGGAAGTTGCAGTGAGCCGAGATCGTGCCACTGCACTCCAGCCTGGGCAACAAGAGCAAAACTCCGTCTCAAAAAAATAAATAAATAAAAGAAGAATGGCTCAGTAATATAGTCACTAGTTATGTGACAGTGTATGCTCTAAGTTTAAGTGGAATTTTATAATTCTAATATGTATACCTGTATGTGTGTATGTGTGTTTGTGTGTACTGCAACAGTTTGACGATTTCAAGAGAAAGATACACACACACCACGTGCACACACACCTTGCACCATACATCATTTTATGCTTATCTTTGCCTAGGCAGATACAGCAAACAGATATGGTGTCTATTGATAAAGAGACAATAAAATATCTTGGGAAAATTTAATTACCATCTGAACATTCCCTTTGTAATCTCTGAAAATACATTTGACTTACAGGTATATTTCAATGTAATGTTTCATGCCTCTGTCATAAGCCTGTAGTCAAGAATAGTGGTAACTAGTAGGTCAGGGATACAGAATCATTGAGATCCATCTGATTTGTGCTACAGTCTTTTGCATAGCTTTTAAGAGAATATGTACTATTTTAATTTATCTTCATACAAGTGATACAACTTTCATTTTAAAACTAATTATTAGGTTATAAAATGACGTCTAAGAGTGGAAGAGCCAGTAAAGCCCAGAGGAGCCTGGGCTAGCAAAGATGTAATAGTGCTAACCTTGAGAGGTGATCAGTCCCAGGCTCCTGGTACCTGGGTATGAGTAAGTCAAGCTACAAATAGCTATTGTTTCCAAGTGTTGGGATACAGGAATAAAGCAGACTGGCCTTCTCTCCAAGCAGCCTGACTAGTTGAAGAGGGAGGAAGGTGAACCTGAAAATAAGTAAGATGATTTCAGGTGCAGAATTTATTATGAGGAAGGTAAAAATAGTAGGTAGGATGGTTAGAAAAATCCTCTCTGACATGATGCATTGCAACAAAGATCTAAATAATGAGACATGGGACGCTGCATGACAGTCTAGGAGAGTGGGTTCCAAGTAACAAGGCCAGCAAGTGCAAAAGCCCTCACTCCAGAAACAGAATTTTACAGTTTAGATTTTTGTTCTGTGAGTAACTGGTAGCCACTGGAGTTTTTGAAAGGGTGGTTAAGTGATCTAATGTATACTTGAGACAGATCATTCAGGCTGCTGTGTGGCAATACACTCTGGGGGCAAGAATAGCCAGGAAGAACAGCTCAGTGGAGCTACTGAAATCCACAGAAGGATTATAAAGAATAGGACCACAGATGTAATGAACGAAGACAAAGAGAAGGTGCAAATTTGGAATATATTTGTAGGAGGAGCTGACAAAACATACCGATGGGGTAGAAAATAGAGTGTACAAAGGAAGAATCACAACTAGTCACCTCACTCCTTCCTCACCTTTTACCCCCAGAAATATTGTTTTGTTAAATAGAGAGAAGCAGCTTTTCCCTCCCTTCTCTCCACTTTTCAATCCCTCTCAAACTGGTCCCCATGGTCTTTTCTTTTACCTTTGTTTCTGAACATCATAAAACTAAAAAAAGAAGCAAACAAATTGTAATAATTTCCACTTTATCGTGGCAAAAATACTATTTGTGTTCAACATGTTTTCCCTTTGAAAGTCTATTTTGCTTCTCCTCTTCCCCAATGAAAGAATAATGAAGCTTGGGGGCAGAGAGTTGCACACTTAGTAACCCCTCTCTACATCAACGTTTCTAATATCAATAATGGGAACAGGATATTAGATTCCTTTTTCAAGTGAAAGCTAATTGTTGGCTTGAGGGTAAGAAATCTACAAGAGAAATAATAATAGCAATTATTTTTGGAGTACTTGCTTAGTGCCTGGCATTGTTCTTCATATGTTAACAAATGTAACCTAAAAACAATCTTACATATTTTAGAGATGAGAAACTAAGGCACTGAGAACATTGCCCAAGGTGACGGAGTTAATACATGATGTAGCTGGTTTCAGTTCCAGGCAGCCAACTTTAGAGGCTGAACATTTTGCCACTAGAAATATCTGTATATTTCTTACCATCTTGGTGCTGTTTTAGAAATAGCAGAAGAATGCCTATTTCTACCTTTCCAATTATAAGGAGAGACACGACATAGCCAGTTAATTTCTAAGACAAGAGAAAAGAACACAAATGTTCATTGGCATCTGATGATGAATGATAGAGGTAACCACACATGCTCATCTTTTTATTGTCTCCAAAAACAAATTTATTCTAATTCTCCAGCATAAAAATTCCTCAACAAATATTCTAAAAACAAAAATCTGAATTCTGGGTGTTGAAGGCAACACCTGGTATACTTTTGATATGTTATCACTTTAAAACTTCACAAAGCTCATAATATAAGTGTTAATATCTTAGTATTGTGAATGGGATTCAAAAAATAACGAATTTGCCCAGGGTCATACAATGAAATTTAGAGTTGAAATGATTACTTTTGTATACACCTAAATCCCCATGCATTTTTCAAAACAATGTTCTGTCATGAGTGAATTTGAGTGGACAAGAGCACTTTAGCCCAGTTCTGAAAACCATATTTAAGTGATACTATATTTAATGGATATAAAATAATACTTCAACTATGCTTCAAAGCCAGTTGAATTTTGATATCAATGTAGGATTATTCCTGTGTTTTTTATTTTTATTTATATTAACTTTTGTGATAAGAAACTTCTAACAGTCCTTTCAAAATAAACCCATAGTAACGTAAAATGAAATAAAAATATGAAATTACTGTTCAGAAGAGGTTAAACCACAGGAACAATACATTCTACCTTTTCCATGGTCTGTTAATCAAGAGTTCTAATTTTAAATTTTTTCACCTTCTGCGATGTGTATATTTCTTTATGAATGACTGGTGTTTTTCTATATTTCATCCCATCAGTTTGTTCTACAGAAATTTCTTAGGTGGATGTGTGCGTGTGTGTGTGTATACATGTGTGTATGTGTGTTTTCATTGCAAAGATAGAATAATAAATAAGTTAATCCTACTGAAAACAGAATCTTCCTAATACTTAAGCAAAATAACTTTAACCCAGAGGAATGACTGCTCTGTAGCTAAAAAGGTAGAAAAATTGTGCAGTGGTGAAATATGAACTGAAATAGAATGAGATAGGAGTAAGTCTACATTAGACAGAAATCTTCAAGGTATGCTGATTACCTGGTTAGGCCATTAGGACCATTGGATTCTTAATTTCAGTTGGCCAGTTGAATAAGTCTGTCTAATCCAGACATCTACCTAAATCAGTAGTTATGAAGATAGCAGAACTAGCAACTAGAAATAAAGTAACACTGTAAGTTGAAAACCTATATATAATTTCATTTTTTTTTAACTTTTAAGTTCAGGGTTACAAGTGCATGTTTGTGACATAGGTAAACTTGTGTCATGGGGGTTTGTTGTACAAATTTCATCATCCTGGTATTAAATTCAGTATCCATTAGTTGTTTTTCCTGATCCTCTCCCTCCTCCCACCCTTCACCCTCCAAAAGGCCCAACTGTGAGTGGTTCGCCTCTGAGTTCATGTGTTTTCATCATTTAGCTCCCACTTATAAGTGAGAACATGCAATATTTGTCATTTTTGTTCCTGTATTGAAAAACTATGTATAGTTTTATGTAATTTATTTTAAATATTGATTCAATATGTGAACTCTCTAAGTTTAGAATACTCCTAGATTTTCCCAGTTTGGTCCTAATATACAAGAATTTAAACTTTCTCTTCCACCACCCTGATACCTGCCCAACAATTCCTAGGGCATTTGTAAGCATCCTGGGATAGGATAGGAATATGACTACTGGAGGTAGCCCAGCAGTCTGGCTTGTTGGACCCAGAGGATCAATCAGGAGGTGATCTACTCACACCATAACAGGGTGAAGTTTTAAGGCTCAGGTGGTGTGATGGTTCTACCCAAGTGATGAGCATTCTGGTCAGACCAGTTGTTCCCTTGCTTTGGGGTTTACGTTGGTTATTTGGTTGGTTATTTGGCATTCCTAGCCACTTGAATGTTGCCAGCACTTGGTAGGATCACTTCTTTTATCATTTTAATAGCAGTGTAGTGATATTTTATTGTAATTTTAATTTGAATTTCTGTGATGACTAATAGTTTTAAAGATGTTTTAATGTGCCTATTGTATATCTTCTATTGCAAATTCTGTTCTCTAATTTCTTGACTATTATTTAGGTTGTTTTTTTTCATATTATTGAGTTATAACGATTTTTATATATTCTGCATTCAGGTACTTTGTGTGATAGGACGTATTATGAATTTTTTTTTCAGTGTGCATTATTTTCTTAATGGTGTCTTTTGAAGAACAATAGTTTTAATTTTGATAAAAAATTCAATATATTATTTTGTGGCTCATGCTTTGTTGTTGTTGTTGTAAAAAACTCTTGCCTGTCCCTAGATCTTGATGATTTTCTCATATGTTTTCTTCTAGAAAATTTTTTTCAAGTCTAGGTATGATGTGAAGTTGGAGTGATGTTCTTTCTAAAAATATACGTAGACATACAGTTAATCCAGCACCATTAGTTGAAAAGACATTCCTTTCTCCCATTGAATCACCTATACTTTGTCATAATATAATTGGCCACAGATATATGAATCTATTTATGTACTCTATTCTGTTTTATTGCAATATAGCTACCTGTTCACCAGTAGAAAATCGTCTTGATTACTATAGTTATATATTAAGTACTGAATCAAGAATAGCTAGTCCTTCGATTTCATCCTCCTTTGGACGTATATTTTACATTTGTTCTTTATGTACCTTCGGTCTGCATTCCATGCTCTCCTTCCTAGATGGTTATGTACTCTAGAGTGGTCATTATTCATAATTACAGAACTCAAAATATTTTGAGCTATATATCTAAGGAGGTTTTTCTCTTTTCTAGTATGATCTGCATTTGGGGAATAAACCGTTTTTGTCTTCCTCAGATACTCTTAAATTGAGCTTTTGCAGTTAGAGGTCTTAATCAACCTTGTGTTTTTAAAAACATACTTAAAGCTCTTCTGGTTAGGGTGGTAGGTGCAATAGATAGACAGAGACTTGTTAAGAATTAGAACACCTGGAAAGTCAGATTGGGGTCTGTGCCATCAGAATTCCTTAAGAGACATTGGGGGAATAAAATCAAAATTGGGCAAAAATGTACAACTAGAGTTAATTTGGAAGCCAAGATCAGAAGCTAAATGTGCTGTCCCAGAAGATGGAAGTAGGGTAAGAGAGTCTGAAATCCTAGAAGCAAGATGATCAAGGAGATATGGAGGCTGTCTAACTTTCTATTATTTGCTATTGCATCTTCTTTACTGACTAGTATAGGTAAGACTATATACAGTAAGAACCAGAAGTGAATTTATCAAAAAGCTGGTAACACTTAAGTGTCAGGACCCTCAACTGCATGGACACCTTTCAAAGTTCTAAAATTGTATTTATTTTGTGTTCTGTTTCTTATACGTAGCCTCTTATAAATAGAGAGAGGATAAACCCACAACCATCCAAAGCAAAAACCAGGAGTGTTGATCATAAAACTGCATTTTATTTGTTTATTTTAGGGTATTTTATGGAAACAATGTATTTAAAGTAGCAAGATAGACACTATAGCTTATAATTATCAAGTGTTCAGCCTTGTGTCAGATACTGCTCTAAGCATGTCACATGAATTTACTGATTTGACCCTCAGAACAACTCAGTGAGGTCCATTTGTTATAAGCTTCATTTTAGAGATTAAAAAAACCAGATCACAAAGAGACATTAAATAACTTTCTCAATTTGCATAACTAGTAAAGAGTAAGGGGTCTTGAGAGTGGTGGGGTCCAGATTTGAACTCACATAGTCTCGTTCCAATGCCTTATGCTGCCATCTACCTTCCTATCCCTCTAGAATCAAAGGAAATGAGCCTCGTGCTGAACTTCTCTTTAGATTTACTGGTGCCTGCTTTTTATTGACCATTATTCCAATAATTTTGTGATGAAGTCTGTGTATACAGAAATGTAATCAAACTTCAGAAATAAGGTTAATTTGAATACAGAAACAAGGCACAGAAATTGGACAGCTTTAACTAATTTTAACCTATAGATTTCAAGATGAGTTTGTGACTGTCTAACAGATACTTATAAGTATCCCAGACTTTGTGAAAGCATCTATACTTCATAAATTTCACTCTTTATGTCCTAATAGGTCATATAATCTTACAAGCATATAGAATATTTACTTTTGGTCTATTTGACAATCAATATTGAAGTTTGGGAATGCAAAATTCTTTACTGGATTTGAATGGGGCAAGGTGTTTTCTTTATACAACAGCCAGATACATTCTCACACTTTCTTTGCATCAATCCCAAGATGGAGAAATCTTAAAATATTAATATTTTTAAAATTTTAAATATTTTATGCCAACTTTCTAAGCAAGCATATTTAGGATTAGAGCTATTTTCCTTCATGGAAAAAAATGTTGAAGAAGTGTCCTGGACCTTATTGAATTTAGAAATACACAGAGATTCAAGATGACCTCCTCAGTGGTAGTGCAGTATTTGACTTTTCTGTAAGCATGTCTATAGCCATATATTTTTTATATATGGAATTGGCCTTGGTTCTCTAATTGAGAATGTAAATTAGCATTTGCTATGCTCTAGGGTTTAGTTCTTTTTGGAAGCTATACATTAACAAGGGATAATGCTAAAATAACCATGTACTTATCATTTCTTTTCAAAATTTTAGATATTTTCAGAAGATCCATTTCTACTCTGAATTTGAAGGTAATAGAGTGTTAGGAGGATGGATTTTCTATCTCCAACAAATTTTGGATGGAATCTGTTTTTATGCATTCTCTATATCTGATGATGTTCAAATCATGTAATTTATCTCACTTGTTAATAAAATCACGATTAAAAACTATTAATAGTGCCAGACATGGTGGCTTACGCCTGTAATCTCAGCACTTTGGGAGGCCAAGGCAGGTGGATCACCTCAGGTCAGGAGTTCAAGACCAGCCTGCCCAACAGGGTGAAATCCCATTTCCACTAAAAATACAAAAATTAGCCAGGCATGGTAGCAGGTGCCTGTAATTCTCAGCAGGTGCCTGTAATCTTCAGCAGGTATCTGTAGCTACTCAGTATGCTGAGGCAGGAGACTCTCTTGAACCTGGGAGGTGGAGGTTACAGTGAGCCAAGATCATACTACTACACTCTAGCCTGGGCAACAGAGCGAGACTCCATCTCAAAACACAAAAAAACAAACAAACAAACAACTATTATTAATAGTCACGATGATGAAATTTACTTATCACTCACTTTTATAATTATTTTTAACCTAATCACAGCATAGTTACCTACAAATCATTATCTTCACCTTGAAATAAGTAAATTAGGCTCAAAGACAAAAATAAAAGAAAGAATAAAACTTGCCCAAATTTAGATAGCCCATGGAACAGAGCCAGGATTTGGACTTAGGCTGTCTTCCTGTGTATCGTTTGCTACAGGGTCTTCTTCACTGACTAGTAGCAACAGGACTGTACATCTAGTAAGCACCAGAAGTAAATTTCCTAAAAAGCTAACAACACTTAAACATCAGGACCCTCGACTGCATGGACACCTTTCAAAACTCTAAAATTGTGTTTATATTTTTGTGTTCTTTTTCTTACATTTGTAAGAAAAAGGGGCTATTTAGCCCCACAAATCATGTGAATTTTAGGGCTCACTAAAGCTGGATTTGCCTCAGATAGGCCATCAATAAATGTTAGCTCTTATTATTGTTAGCACCCATTTACTATTGCTAATCATAATATTTATAGAGTTTGCGCTGAGGTAGCAACTTCCCTGCCACTCCATCTCTTCTCTGCTTTGTCAGCTCTATGTACCTTTTGTGGATTTTCTGTTGTTGAACCAATCTTCTCTGTAAGGCTCCCCCGAGTTATATGCTAACTTAAACAGAGATAGGTATACAAAAGCCTTACTCAAGTGTGAGGCACAATATATGTATACATTTTTATTACCACTATGTTTAGGCACAGGCTTTTGAGAAGTGAGGAGAAATTCTGGAAAGACAAGCTTTCCAGTTGCTATTCCCAACTCACCCCTCACTCCCTCTACAGTTTACCATTTGTGATACTCATTAGAATACTAAGTGCTCTGTAAGTAGCATGACCTTGAAATCTATCTAAAGACAATGATAAAAACATTAAAAATTATTAGCATTACAACAATAAGTATAGGAGAATTCATGACTGAGGTACTCATAGGCTAAATGTGTAACCTAGATTATGTTATTTAATAATTAGTAAACTATCTGAGGTTGGAATTTTATCCCTAATTTACAGATAAGGAAAGAAAGTCTGGGAGAGATTAAATGACCTATTCAAGGTTACACAGTAGGTGTGGGGCCAAATTTAAAACTCAGATCTGTGACTCCAAAGCTCTTTATTTAACATCCACACTCTCCAGCCTTCATCATTGCTCAGACCACCACCATCTTGATTTAGCTACCTTAAGTATAGGTATAAATAGCAAATTGATTCAGGGGGAGAAAACCTCGAAAAACTAAACTCTTTATGTCTGAAGTGTTCAGAGAAATCATAGTGTTAATTATGTATTCTAAAATTATGCAAATGATCTTTTTAGTTGTGATTTAATCAATGTTAATCACTTGAAAAATAGCTTTTAGGTTTTTTTTTTTTTTTTTTTTTTTAGAGATGTGTCAGAGTGGTTGAAATTCTCCTAGTAAGCTTCCTTTTTAAGAATTCAATTTTTTTTCCCCCTGGCAGATGAAGACTACTTGAGTTATTTTGGTGTTGAGCAACAGTCACAGTAGGTGATTAAATTAGAGGCAGGTGTAAAACCCCTGCCTCTGAGTTACCAGGGCTCTGTTCTCTGAGGGTTATAGATCAGCAGTAAGTTTCTGATACTTGAAAGCCTATCTTTTGTGGAGGGAAAAGAGACACTAATGTGACCTGCTATTTAAAAAGAGACCTCAATAAAGAAATAGAATGAGTATTAGATGAGGAAGATATGGTTCACCTGCCTATTTGAATTTGAAAGCAACACATTCTCAGCTGTGGTTATTTCAAGTCTACCATTAAGAAAAATGCAAGTAGAACAAATGAAGTTGCAACCCCCTTTTCTTATTAGCAAACAGTAAGCCTAGTAACTACTTTCGTTTTCAAAAGAACTTACTTTGATGTTAGTCAAAATTTCTAAAGATCCTCTGATGATTATTTTGTTATGGACCTTGATAATTTTGTGAAAACAACAGAACTGTAGAAATTCATTATAACAAACAAATGCTCTTAAGAAATTATAAAAGATTAATTTTACTCCTGAGTTTCTGGACATCTCAAGTTGTTATTTATTTTCAGATATGGTTAGAGATGTATTTTGATTCTATGTTTTGCACCAAGAGTATATATAATATATATTGTATGTATATATATATATATATATATATCCTCCAAAATAGTATATCAAAGTACCTGAGAGATTTGAGTACTCCACACTATTTTTTTAATCATGAACATTGTTAAAACTTACTGTTCTTGGATATATGATGGATTTGGCATGTCTGTGATTTTTTTCTCTCAACGTCTCAACTTTCAAATACTGCACCAATGCTTTTCTTTTTGTAAATATATGTGTGTGTGTATGTATATTTATGTGTGTGTATACATATATATATATATATATATACACACACACACATATATATATACTTTTAAGTGTAAATCTTTGTT
Source organism: Alouatta caraya (assembly GCA_963575295.1). Classification (NCBI taxonomy): domain Eukaryota; kingdom Metazoa; phylum Chordata; class Mammalia; order Primates; family Atelidae; genus Alouatta; species Alouatta caraya. Next base: position 16,171 of record CAUYUD010064993.1, read on the forward strand.
TACTTTGAAGGTTCATACGATCTGTGGTTCTCAAGTTTAGCTTTACGTGGTTTAAAAGGCAGATTAAGTGTTAATCAAAAATGGTTTGAATTTTTTTTTCTACTGAGTACTTCTAACTAGGTTATGAAACTTCCTAGAACTTACTGAATAGTGCTGATGGACGTGCAAATTAAGTTTTATACCCAGAACTTTACAAACTTACAATATAATAGAATTCTCTTTTTCCAGAGTGGTCAAAGACTAAAAGATTAATGGCTCTAAGAAGGACTCTGCAAATACATTTGTTTTTCAGAATAAAATCCTACATGAATCTTTTAAATAATTTATTGGTATATTAATACTTCAGAATATCTTATACCTTGCAGACATGTGTGTCTCAAAAACCCAGTGCATTTAGGTCACAGCTAAATACTTGACAAAACAGAATTCACATTTATAAGGGAAAAACTAATAAAAAGATTTACATGTTGAAAACAAGTGGCAAAATATACATTTTCTTTTTGTTTTTTTTGTTTTTGAGACAGAGTCTCACTCTGTCACCAGGCGCTAGGCTGGAGTGCAGTGGCACGACCTTGGCTCACTGCAACCTCCGCCGCCCGGGTTCAAGCAATTCTCCTGCCTCAGCCTCCAGAGTAGCTGGGACTACAGGCGCGCGCCACCATGCCCTGCTAATTTTTTTTTTTGTATTTTTAGTAGAGGCGGGGTTTCACCATGTTGACCAGGATGGTCTCGATCTCTTGACCTCGTGATCCGCCCGCCTCGGCCTCCCAAAGTGCTGGGATTACAGGCGTGAGCCACCGCGCCCGGCCTAATTTTCAAGTACTCAAAATAATAGTTTCAAATACTGTTTACAAAATCTTGAAATGTTGGCAGTACATTTCATGGTAACCTTTAGAAAGGAGAATTATACTTTAGTAAATACTTTATCTTATCAAAACACATTGTAAAATGACATATTTAATAACATCTGAGTGTGCTTTGATTTAAAAAGATGTACACATTACAGAGATTACATGTAGATGTTCAATAAATCTTTACTGACTGAGGCATGGTGACAAGAGGTTTATTCAGTAATCTAGGAAATCAAACTTTGTCATTTTGAGGGCACATAGAAGAACCATTCCAATGAGGATGGAGATAGGCTCTGTATTTTCCAAAAGCTAGTTAGAATAATTATTTTTTTCTAATTTCAATGGTTTACTGATCATTTCAACTTTGTTTCAGATGACTTAAAAAATTATCCTAAAACGAAGAGGAAGACCATGAACTGTTTAATGTCTTACTTCACTTATTTATTGTTGTCATTTCACTTTGATTTATTATGTATAGATTTAATTCCTGTTTTGTTGACAGCTTATTATAAAAATAAGAGAATACAAGGAATTGAGACCCTAGGATTGAGAAAATAAGATGGTTCGTAACTGCTTTGAAATTACTTAAATATTTGGCAACATAAAAACAAAAGGAACCCATGAGTGGAATCCCTTTGGGTGGAGGTGTTTACTGAGATTTACCTGGCCCTCAGTCAAAGAGATTTATGTTTCATAAATGGCTCCATTATTAAACCCTCTGACTCCATTCCCATGCCCATACAAAAGGCCCAGCTAGAGTCATTCTCTACCATCCAAAAGGCAAAACTCTGCCTTGTTTTTTGCTTCTACTAAGAATCTACTCATACCAAGGAGGAAAAAGTAAACACTAGCCTCATTTTTCTTGGAGTTGATTGGCCCAAAACTATCCCAGTTTTAATATGGAAAATCCCAGATCCTGAGGGCAAACCAAAATGGTTGGTCTTACTAGAATCTCACATTGCCTGAGCCTAATTTTGAGACAAGGGAAAAAGATTTTATCAAAGAAGAGGCATATTTCAAGATAGATTTTCAGTCCCAAGTCAAAGTTTAGCATAGTGAAAGAGACTTTAGGTTGAGCACCTGATCATTACCTATGGGCACATAGATAGTACATACTTTCCAACCTGTCTTGTGGTAAAATACAGTCATGTGATTGAGTGCCAATAGAATGTGAATGAAAGTGATGTTACTTCCACAGTTGGTTCATAATAACATGCATGCGCCATACTCCTTGTTCCTTCCATTCTCTGGCTTGAAAATGAATACAACCACCTTGAAATCTAAATGCTGAAGACTACAGAGCCACAAGATCAAAGAAGCATGAGAAGGAAAGCTGCCTTGAAATAAGAAAACTCATATTACATTTTATATGAGAAATAAATTTCTATTATGTCAAGCTACTAAACTTTTGCCTTTTGTCCATATAGCACCTAGTGTTACCTTATATAATATACACAGTGGTTAAAGGATGATTCTAGACCTAGACTCTCAGAGCTCAAGTCTTAGCTCTTCTACTTGCTAAGCAAATATTATGCTTAGCACCCCTTTGTATGTTCTTAACAAATATCTGCATGTTCTGTATATTCTTAGCAAATATCTTAACCCTTCTGAGCCTTAGTTCTCTCATCATTAAAGTGGAAATAATGATGGTATCTAATTCACAGCATTGCTGTTAGCATTAAATAATTTATTACATATAATGCATTTAGTAGTCTGACATAAAATAAGTACCATGTAAGTGTTATTATTTCATATGTTTCTATGGTAATTTTTTCCTATGTATTTATCCTACAGCACTTTTTTCTCTTGGCCTTAATTTTTTAATGTTACTACATTTTATTTTCTTTAAAGATCACTTAATGCATATTTCAAGGCTTTAAGTCTACACTTACTACTGCCAGATCCTGCAACCACTAGTAATGGCCATTGCTTCTTCACTTTTAAAAAATGTATTAAGATATAATTCATACACCACACAGTTTAGTCATTTAAAATGAACAATTCAATGGCTTTTAGAGTATTCAGAGCTGTCTGTTGACCACCATAATAATTTTATTTCTCCATTTCTCAGAACTATCCTTTAATATTTTAGGAGTTTGTTACAACTATGACTCTAAATCCTGCATTCTCTGAACTCTGGCACTGAATTCCCTGCTAGGATTCCTATGAGTTTTTAACTCTGAAAAATCATCCCAGTATCCAGCTACACTTTAGCTATTCAGCCTCAAGGGACCACTGTCCTATCATGTGAAGTGGCATAGAGATCATTATCAGTCCAAAATCATCACCTACCACGATGAACTAATTTTCCCCTTCCAGGAAAGGCTCTAATTTCTTAAGGAAGTTTATGTCAGTGAAGGATGGATTGAAATCTAACCTCCAGTGTGAAGGTTTCTAGTTGATGTACTCACTTCAGAAGTCATACAATAAACTTTCTTATTTCTCAGAATCACTTCATCTAAAATATTTCATCTGCCAAAGGCTGTACTTCTATAATACTTTCAGAATAACTCTAACAACTTTGTTTACTTCTAAGTGGTTTCCAAAGACTATACATTAAACAAAGAGGTAGATGAACTCTTGAAATAGTTCTAAATTGGTTATTTTAATTCCTAACTCTGGTAGTTTGTTCAAAAATCCTAGAGGAGCCACCAAATGTAAGCCAGAAATAGAATGGTTTCTTCTTGTATCAGGCTGACACAACGCTGAGTCAGGGCACATGGCTTCTTGCTCAATTTATCCCTGCAACATCCCTAGGCCACATGCCATTTCACAGGCACCAACAGCACATGGTATGTGGGGGCTCACCTAAGTCCACCAATTTCATCTTAGTGTCTCAGCTCCCCAGGTGTCTCCATCCCTTAGCTTAAATAGACTGATTGGATCCTGCCTTTTACTGACCTCATCAGAAACTCTGTCTCAAAACACATTGTGATTTTAGTCACTTAAGTGAATATTTGCACGATCAGGTAACAGGTGGAGTAACTTACAAAGTGTGTTGATTCACTCCTCTAGTTGACCCCAACTTTGCTTTTTCTCTTTATCATGGCTTGTCTCTTCATTATATTTATAACCATATAAAAGCCTCACTCCTGGTATGGAAACATTCTTGCTACATCATACTAGAATTTGTAGTCAAGCTTGTGTATTGCAATTAATTCCCACTACAGATAAACTTGCTGCCAGAGGGAATTTTCAACTGTCCACACTCTACGCATCTCCAGGGAATTTTACTGAATAAACTTTTCTCTACAAAATAAATAACCATCAAACATATTTTCTTAGAAAATCAGAGCGTTTTCAGATTCTTTCAATAGAACTTACATATAGTAGATATCTAGTAATAGAGAAACAATAAACAAGATACACATAATATAATGTGATTTAAAAACTTAATAGGTCTTTTGATTTATGTCAAAATACATTGCATGTCAAAAAAACAGTTTCTGGATTGTGTTGTTTTTATCATAATGAAAAATGCCATTAGATTTGTCATTGAAAATTAAGTAATGAAATGATTTGATATATGAAAGAAAATCTTTAAACAGTAGTTTTCCTTCCAGTTGTCACAACTCATTTAGATACCAATTGTCTGTAATTGCAAATCTCTGAATCCAAATGTCAGCAAATGGTTGTCTGTGGTTAAGAAAATGTCTCTGAGGTGGATGCAAATATTAATTGCAAGAAAAATGCAAGGATTATTTTTTTCTTTCATAAATATTAAATATATACATAGACATTGAAGGATTTGACAGAATTAAAGATCCAAGTCCAAAGAATTCTCAAGAACATTCTAAGTCTGATGTTATTTTGAAAGTTTGTTCATTTACCCAAGTATTGCATCACCTGTGTGCCATAAATCTTCTCAACACACTTCTTGAGGCACTTACAACATTTTTGGAAGAAAAGATAGGAAAGGAATAATCATTTGTTCAAATTGCTCTTTGTACGGTATGTCACAGATTTTATATGTCACATACAGGCTATCATGGACTTTAATTACCATTTTCTTTTCTTTTTTGGAGTAGTTTTTGTAGGAGAAAACTACTGAAATGTTTGAGAATCATCCGGATAACTCTTAACAAATTATTTTTTAACTTGTGGGTTACAGAGATACCTATATGATAGACTTTTGAGACTGGGGTTTTTGAATTTATTATAATTTTTGTTTAAAGCTATAGCTTTATTAGTTAAATAAGGATATGGAGATCATTACATATGCAAAAATGATAAACATTCATAAGCCATTTAAAAATAATAAAATAGAAAATATATGAGATTGAATAATAGAAATAGATTAAGCTAGTTTTAGAAGTTTTTGTATTTTACAATATAAAAGAGTTGAATACTTAGATAAAAATAGTTTGCGGATATTTTCAACTGTTCCATAATGGGAAAATATGTATGGCAGTGTTGCATTTAATCATGTTTTGTGGGACTTTTTTTGGTTGTGGTGTATGAATTAAATATTTGCATTTGGTAGAATAAAAAAATAATTGAGGTGAAGATATAGATAACACCAATAATCAAGGTGAAGATATAGATACCAAGATAGAAATAAAAAATGATGATTGTAGAAAAAGGTCATAAATATACTGTACAGTTTAGCTAAGAAATGAGTTACTAAACATACATGATGGGTGATATGGTTTGGCTCTGTGTCCCCAACCAAATCTCATCTTGAACTGTACTCTCATAATTCCTATGTATTGTGGAAGGCACCTGGTGAAAGATAATTGAATCATGGGGTAGTTTCTCCCATACGATTCTTGTGGTAGTGAATAAGTCTCACCAGATCTGATGGTTTGATAAGGGGAAACTCATTTCACTTGGCTCATATTATCTTCTCTTGTCTGCCTCCATTTGAGATGTGCCTTGTACCTTCCGCCATGATTGTGAGACCTCCCCAGCCATGCGAAACTGTAAGTCCAATAAATGTCTTTATTTTGTAAATTGCCCAGTCTTTGTTATGTCTTTATCTACAACATGAAAACAGACTAATACAATAAATTGATAGCAATAGAGTGAGGTGCTGCTGAAAAGATACCCGAAAATGTGGAAGTAACTTTGGAACTGGGTAAGAGGAAGAGGTTGGAACAGTTTGGAGGTCTAAGAAGGAGACAGGAAAATGTGGGAAAGTTTGGAACTTTCTAGAGACTTGTTGAATGGCTTTAACCAAAGTGCTGATAGTGATATGAATAATAAGGTCCAGGCTGAGGTGGTCTCAGATGAAGATGAAGCACTTGGAAACTGGAGCAAAGGTGACTCTTGTTATGTTTTAGCAAAGAGACTGGCAGCATTTTGCCCCTACCTTAAAGATTTTTGGAACTTTGAGAGATGACTTAGGGTATCTGGCAAAAAAATTTCGAAGCAGCAAAGCATTTAAGAGATGACTTGGGTGTTTTTAAAGGCATGGAGTTTTGAAAGGGAAATGAAACATAAAAGTTTGGTAAATGTGCAGCCTGAGAATTTGATAGAAAAAAAGTCCCATTTTCTAAGGAGAAATTCAAGCCAGCTGTGGAAATTTGCATAAGTAATGAGAAGCCAAATGTTAATCACCAAGACAATCAGGGAAAATGTCTTCAGGGCATGTCAGAGACCTTTGTGGCAGCCCCTCCCATCACAGGCCCAGAGGTTTAGGAGTAAAAAATGGTTTTGTGGGCCATCCCAGGGTCCCAGGTCTAGGGATTTTGTGCTCTGCATCCCAGCCACTCTAGCCACGACTAAAAGTGGCCAAGGTATGGCTTGGGCTGTTGCTTCAGAGGGTGGAAGCCCAAGTCTTGGCAGCTTCCATGTGATGTTGAGCCTGCAGGTACACAGAAATCAAGAACTGAGGTTTGAGAACCTCCACCTAGATTTTAGAGGATGAATGGAAACACCTGGATGTCCAGGCAGAAGTTTGCAGCAGGGATGGGGCTGTCATGGAGAACTTCTGCTAGGGCAGTGTGGAAGGGAAATGTGGGGTTGGAGCCCTAACACAGAGTTCCTACTGGGACATTGCCTAGTGGAGCTGTGAGAAGAGCTTTCAGAAGATCAGATAACAATTTAGTTTGGGTTTGTTGACCTGAAACTTTAGCATGGGAGACTTCACATTGATTTTTAGCTTGTTCTCTTGGGCCTAGTAGAGAAACAGCCCAAAACAACGATGTCCTATAATTTTCATTTGATACCAGTAAATTTCAAATGCTGTCATATGCTACAATTTCCAAGTAGGCTCTAAGAGCTTACCGAATAGAAACCTTAATATTTGCAAAGTAATAGAATAAGCTAAACCATATGCTACAATTTATATGAATTTTTTAATCAATATCAGATTCCTTAAAAAGTAGGTTAAAACATATGGCAAATCACACTACAGCTGACTCAGTCAGTTACATTATGTACATGAGATTGTATATCTGTGATATTGTGATTTAGAGTAAGAAAGATATATTTAGTCTTCATTCCCATTCTTGGCACAGATCTCCTAAAACCCTTGAAATTTCCTAAGCGATAAGATCCATAAAGGTGAAAGGAGGGTCTTTTGTGAATCTTAACAAACCCTTTTCAACCACACGTGAGTTTATGTAATGAGATGACCTTGGGAAAACTCCTAATGACAGGGGCTAGTCTCCAGGGGGAATAACTACGTGATTAAAGGCTTGGAACTTTGAGTGGGATCTCTGACTCTGGGGAGGGAAGAAAAGCGAAGGTTGAATAAATAAACAATGGATAATGATTTAATCAGTCATGCCTATATAATAAAATCTGCATAAAAACCTAAAGGAAAAGGTTAGGATGGCTTCCGGGTTGGTGAACAAGAAGACATGTATGTATCAGAATGGTGCTGTGCCCCAACTCTATGAGGCAGAAGCTCCTGTACTTGATACCCTTTCAAACTTTAGCCTATATATAAAAATCTGTATCTGGCTGTTTATTTGTATCCTTTACAATATCCTTGCAATAAACCAGCAATAGTAATTAAACTATTTTTTCTGGGCTCTATGAAACACTCTTGCAAATTATTGAACCTGGGAAGGGGATTGTGGGAACCTCAGATTTGTAGCTGTGTGGGACAGAAGTTTTGGTAACCTGGGGATTTAATACTTGTGCTTGACTTATGAAGTGGGAGGCAGTCTTGTGAAACTAAGCTCTTAATCTATGGGATCTGAGGTTATCTCTAGGTAGACAGTGTCAAAGTTGAGTTAAACTGGCACACCCAGTTCTTCACTCAGCATTGGAGAATTTCTTGGTGATATGGTTTGGCTGTGTCACCATTCAAATCTCATCTTGATCGTAGCTACCACAATCCCCACATGTCATGGGAGGAACCCAGTGGGAGGTAATTGAATCCTGAGGGTGGGTTTTTTCTGTGCTGTTCTCAAGTTAGTCAGTAAGGTCTTACAAGATCTGATGGTTTTATAAAGGGCAGTTCTCCCGTGCACGCTCTCTTGCCTGCTGCCACATAGGACGTGACTTTGCTCCTCCTTCGCCTTCACCGTGATGGTGGAGCCTCCCCAGCCATGTGGAACTGTGTGAGTCCATTAAACCTCTTTTTATTTATAAATTACCCAGACTTGAGTATTTCTTTATAGCTGTATGAAAACGGTCTAATACACTTGGTATGGGCAAAATCATCCCATGTTTTGGTGACCAGTGTGAGAATATTGAGAGTGGTGTGAGTATAAAAGGAAAAACTATTTCTTTATGTTTTCCAACCCAAAATGATAAAATAAATGTAGAAAATTAAATTAATTTCTATTACTAATGCCTAAATATGTCTTATACCCTAACTTCCTTGTTGTGTCTGAGAAAAAATGATATAATCAAACGTTTTATCATGTACTTACAAACTGACTGTCTTGAATTTAATTGCTATGTAGTTGATTTTGACAGGCTTATTAACAGTCAAAAGGAATGCTGAAGGACAAAAGTCGAAAGAATCTGAGAAATGCCCAATATACCTTTATATTTTAGTCCATTAAAATAGTATTTGATAATAGACTATAGGATATTCAATATTGGGAAAGGATTAATTAGCCAATATTACTGGTGAGTCCTATAATCAGGTACTATAATCAGTGTTATAATTAATATTGGTTGAAATTAATTAACCAGCATTACTGGCAAGTACTATTAATGAAATTGTTTATTGGAAGTACCATACCATTGCCAAATAATGCATTTACTTTTAAACCTGGAACTCAACTTGAAATGATGATTCTACTGAAAAAAAGTTTGAAATGCTCTACCATTCTACCCAAGATGAATTATTGACCATTGGTTGCTCAGGCTAGAGAGAAAGACAGAGCTGTGTGGCATCACAGATTTATTCCTGATAGGAAATAAAACAAGTGCCTAGCAACTTATGAGAGAATAGGAAAAAAAGCAAAGCTTTTCTTGTACTTCTGCTCATAAAGAACCAGTATTTAAAATAAACTGAGTAGAAGACTGTGACTTAGCAACTGGGCTCAGAGTATAATGATATCCAGCTGCAAAGCAGAAGTGGGGTTGGGGTGGGATTGATTCACTAAATAGGCACATCAGAACAAGGCAAAGAAAAGAGACAAAAAGCCCAAATTCAATCAGAAGAAAGAACACTGATCTGCTCTGTTTAAGAACTATTAACATTACCCTGTTATTAATAAAGAAGAAAAAAGTATATATCATAGCTCCATTAAATAATGTTTATACTGATTTATTGGATTTATACCAACTTACAGATGAATAATCTAAAAATCATATTTACATATATGCATGTAATATACCCAACATACACACAGAACTCCATAATTTCCTTTGCTTACAAAAAGAGTGTATTAGTCTGTTCTCACATGACTAAGAAAGACACAACCAAGACTGGGTAATTTATAAGGAAAGAAGTTTAATTGACTCACAGTTCTACAGGGCTAGGGAGGCCTCAGGAAACTTATAGTTATGGGAGAAGGGGAAGCAAACACGTCCTGCACGTGACAGCAGCAAAGAGAAGTATGAGAGCTGAGCCAAAGGGAAAAGCCCGTTATAAAATCATCAGATCTCCTGAGAATTCACTCACTACAACAGGAACAGCAGCGTGAGGATAACTGCCCCCATGATTCAATTACCATCCACCAGGCCCCTCCCACAATATATGGGGATTATCAGAATTTACAATTCAAAATGAGATTTGGGTGGGAAAAGAGCCAAACCATATCAAAAAGTAAATTGTATAAAGCTGGAGTTTTATTTCACTCTTTCTTTGGAAATTTCTTATCTTCATAAAAACCACAAGTTAAGAAAATATTTTATACCTGTATCTGAGAGTTTAACTGCTTGTACCCACTTTAAAAAGAAAATCAAGATTCAGACGACCAAACAGTAAGTGAAACCTGACAAACTGCATCCTTAAAAGACTGATATCAATATTTACTCCTCAATCAGGACTGCAAATTTCATGAGAATAATAGATATTCATTGCTTTTGGTCATTCGTTGCTTCTTTCAATAGCAGCATACCCACTGTATTTTGGGGACTTTTCTCTATTTTATTACGTGTAGTCTGTACCCTGTTTTCTTCCAGCATGATTGACATCTGACCAAAACTCGGACAGCTGGCACTTCTGTTCTGGTACTTCAACTTGTGATAAGAAGGACAGAAACATGTAAAAAGGGTGGGAGCTCATTCATTCTAACCACAGCCAGAATTCGGAATTTCCTGAGCCCTGTAACATTAGAGCTACTCTGGTTCCTGCCCTTTTAAAGAAACTGATCCTTTAACTAATTTTCTACCCATTAGGTAAGCTAAACTAAATAAATACATTTCTTATCAGCCCAACTTGGCCCAGTTAATTTCAATTGCTTGCAACCAACTACCTTAAATTATACATACATAAACTACTTATTTCTCATACTGTGTTTGAGACAAAATTCTAAACATATTTGCAATACTTGTGTTTCATCAACAAAATAAAATACATCATTTTTCTCCCATCACAATATATTGAAAGCCAATATATTGAAACCCAGTACAATCAGATTCCTGAGTGCTGAAACTTGGAATAAGCACTCTTACCAGCTTCCAATTTATGCAACCTACTTTCATTAGCCCTGGCATAAAAATATTAGGGACTTACTGTAGGGATTAATAGACTTTGCATCACTCCAGTGCTAAGCATGTAATCATTGCCTGACCACTAATTAGATAGCCTTCAAGATATGAAGCATTCTAAATAGAAAATAGTGACATCACAGAAAAATGGAGAAATAATTATCAGATCCCAAGTTTATAGGCTTTAAAAATGTTAAATGTTACTTGCCAATTGACATTTTAGTTCAAGAACACTGAAGACCATTATGCAAACAGATGTTCTGAGGTAGTGTCTTTAAAAAAAGTTAATACATAGGAAAAGGAAGTCTTTCTGAACTCAAATTACTTATTAATTATTAATCAATGAATTCAAATAATTCTGGTATAATTTTAGTGCTTAGAGTTTCAAGTCCCCCTTTCTCTTATAAAAGAATGCCTCTACTCATCTGTTATGTTGCTTTCTACTTGTGGTAACTTTAATAGTTTGACGTTTTTTCCCTGCCTATTCACATTCCAAAGTTATTATATCCAATTCTCTATAAAAAGGGCCTAATAAATACAGAGTATGATTGTTTGACGTTTCGATGGATGTCAGAAGTGCAGGGAGGGGAGAGAGATTTATCTGTTTAGGTTCACAGGCTTTACTCACACTGTTTTTCTGTCATATGATCTATGGACCTAGAATTGTTTCACTTCTAAAATATAAAATTCAAAACTGAACTTGCTGACTTCAGACATGTAACATTCTGTTTCATTCATTTGGTTAATTTCAGCAGATTTTTTCTAACATTACGACATTTAGTATCTGTCTTCCTCTACCTTTTTTATTCATTGGATCACAACTGTCTATTGAATACCTAGTCTGTACTGAACCAGGTTGTAGGCACTGGGAATCAGGTGGTAAGTAAGACATACAGGACATTTTCTCAGAGACAGCAATATTTTAGAGAGGGAGATAAATTGAAAAAGCATATTATAATTTGGGTGGAAATAAATATCAAAAATTTAGCTGAAAAAAGAATAAAAAGTGATGGAATATATATGGCTCTTTTAAAAAGTATAATAATTAGCTCTTGGCACAATATTGCTGCAAAATAAAGTAACTTCAAAATTTCAGTACAACACATGTATCTGCAGGCTGGATATAAATGAATATCAAAAATTTAGCTGAAAAAAGAATAAAAAGTGATACAACATATATGGCTCTTTTAAAAAGTATAATAATTAGCTCTTGGCACAATATTGCTGCAATATAAAGTAACTTCAAAATTTCAGTATAACACATGTATCTGCAGGCTGGCTAAAGTTTGGTTTAGGCTGGGCTTACCAAACTTTACCCTATAGCATGGGTTTCATGCTATAGGTTGAGTTCAGTTCCTTTCCACCTGTTTTCTCAACTGCTTTAGGTCAGTAGCCACCCATGCATGTTCTTTTCGTGGCAAAAGGTCAGAATAAGAGGGAAAGACAAACTGGGTAACCACATTTTGAGCCTTTGTTTTGTCAAGTCTACTAACACCTGATTGGTTAAAACAAGTTACACGGCTAGGTCGCAAATCAAGGATCAAAGAAGTACATGCTGCCCACATGTACAAAAAGCCATGAAAGGTTGGAGTTATATAAAATTAACGCAGAGGAGTGAAGAGTTGTGACCAATTATTCAATCTATCATTCTGAGTAAAAGGGGAAATTTCATTGATATTTCACTTAAGATCTGAATAAGGCATTAAAGAAGTGATATGAAAAACTGAGAACAGAACATATCAGGTAGTGGAAACAACAAATGTAAAGACTTAGAAGTAGGCATAAGTTAGAGAAACAACAATTTGTTTGCTGTGGTAAATATGGGATGAATGAAGGAAGAGTAATAGTAGAAGATAAAGTCAGCAGACGTTTAATGATAAGATTTTAGTAGATCTTTAAATCCATAAAATTGGAATTTTTAGATAAGTATACTGGAAGCCTTTGGAATGCCCTGAGCAGGAAATACATATACATATAAAATCAAATTTCTGTTTCTAAAAGATCACAAGCAGCTATGTAGAGAATTGACTGTAGTGAGGGCAAAAATGAAAGAGAGCAAGCCCTCAAGAGGTTTTTTTGTGGAAATACTAAGGAGAGCAGATTATGACTCATACTAGGATATTAATGGTGGAGGTGCTGAGAAGCAGAATTCTGGATACAGATGCAGGATATTGGCAGGACCATATTAATATGGGAGGGGAGCAGGGAAGTGCTGGGTAGAGAAGAGTGAGATCCCTGGCGAGGCCTCCACCCTCAGGCCTGTGCCCACAGACCTAAGTGAAAACAGGCACTCCTATTTTCATACTCAAATGTTACATTTTCCAAGACAGCTCTGGCCTGCCACAGCCCCCATCTTGTGCCCATAAAAACCCAAGACCTAGCAGGTGCAGGCATAAGTAGCTAGACGATAAAAGGAGCAGAAGAACACACCAGCAGACACTAGCAGACCAGCAATGGCAGAATGACATGGATGCCAAGGAGAATTCGACCAGGAATGGTTGGAGGAAAGTCCAGCCACTGGGTGGTTGGACTCCAGAGGAAGATCACCTTCCCATTTCATCCCCTCTGGCTCCCCATCCATCAAACTGTGAGCCACCTACACCACTCAATAAAAACTTGCACTTACCCTGCAAGCCCATGTGTAATCTGATTTTTCTAGTACACTGATCAAGAACTTGGGATACAGAAAGCCCCCTGCCCTTGCAATAGGTAGAGTGTCCAATTGAGCTAACGCAAGCGGTCTGCAGACAACAAAGTTGAAAGAGCACACTTTAACATATGCCCACTTGGGATTTGGGAGTCGTCAACACTCACCCTAGATACCTAAAGTGCTCTACACCCGTCTGCGTGCTTCCCTAGGGGTTTAAGCAGAGGGGCAGCCACACCCCTGTCTCACACCCTGTGGGAACTCTCCCATTTCAATATTATATGATGATGGCTTGGATATGAGATGTGAGAGAAAGAGAGAAATCAAAGGTGACTACTAGATTTTTAGTCAGAAGAACTTGGTAATTAGCATGGCATTTATTATTTTATTTTATTATTATTTTGTATTGCATTTTAGGTTTTGGGGTACATGTGAAGAACATGCAAGATTGTTGCATAGGTACACACATGGCAGTGTGATTTGCTGCCTTCCTCCCCATCACCTATATCTGGCATTTCTCCCCGTGTTATCTCTCCCCAACTCCCCACCTGCTACTGTCCCTCCCCTATTTCCCCCCGAAAGACCCCAGTGTGTGATGCTTCCCTCCCTGTATCCATGTGTTCTCATTGTTCAACACCCACCTATGAGTGAGAACATGTGGTGTTTGATTTTCTGTTCTTGTGTCAGTTTGCTGAGAATGATGGTTTCCAGGTTCATCCATGTCCCTACAAAGGACACGAACTCTTCGTTTTTGATGGCTGCATAATATTCCATGGTGTATATGTGCCTCATTTTCACTGTCCTTTCTATCATCGATGGGCATTTGGGTTGGTTCCAGGTCTTTGCTATTGTAAACTGTGCTGCAATGAACATTCGTGTGCATGTGTCCTTAGAGTAGAATGATTTATAATCCTTTGGATATATACCCAGTAATGGGATTACTGGGTCAAATG
>CAUYUD010064994.1:0-91570 GCA_963575295.1 Alouatta caraya
CCAGTAATGGGATTGCTGGGTCAAATGGAATTTCTATTTCTAGGTCCTTGAGGAATTGCCACACTGTCTTCCACAATGGTTGAACTAATTTACACTCTCACCAACAGTGTAAAAGTGTTCCTATTTCTCCACATCCTCTCCAACATCTGTTGTCTCCAGATTTTTTAATGATCGCCATTCTAACTGGTGTGAGAAGGTATCTCAATGTAGTTTTGATTTGCATTTCTCTAATGACCAGTGATGATGAGCATTTTTTCATGTTTGTTGGCCTCATGTATATCTTCTTCTGTAAAGTGTCTGTTCATATCCTTTGCCCACTTTTGAATGGGCTTGTTTTTTTCTTGTAAATCTGTTTTAGTTCTTTGTAGATTCTGGATATCAGCCCTTTGTCAGATAGGTAGATTGCAAAAATTTTTTCCCATCCTGTTGGTTGCCGATTCACTCTAATGACTGTTTCTTTTGCTGTACAGTAGCTGTGGAGTTTGATTAGGTCCCATTTGTTTATTTTGGCTTTTGTTGTCAATGCTTTTGGTGTTTTGGTCATGAAGTCCTTGCCTACACCTATGTCCTGAATAGTTTTGCCTAGATTTTCTTCTAGGGTTTTTATGGTGTTAGGTCTTATGTTTAAGTCTTTAATCCATCTGGAGTCATTCTTTAAAGTTAGTTCTGCCAGCAAAATATTCTTTTCATTTCTCTTCCTCTGAGAGTGTCTTTATTTCTTGTCCAATCCTGAAGTGTATTTTTATTGGCAGTAGAATTCCTGGTTGACAATTCTTTTCTTTCAACACAAAATAAGCTGCACCACTTACATCTGGTCTCATAATTTCCAATGAGAAATTTTCTGTCATTCAAATGGTATTCCTGACCAGGTGCAGTGGCTCATGCCTGTAATCCCAGCACTTTAGAAGGCTGAGGTGGTGGATCTCTTGAGGTCACCAGCCTGGCTAACATGGTGAAACCCTGTCTCTACTAAAAATACAAAACTTAGCCAGGTATAGTGGTGTGCACCTGTAATCACAGCTATTTGGGAGGCTGAGGCATGAGAATTCCTTGAACCCAGGAAATGGAGGTTGAAGTGAGCAGAGATCATGCCACTGTACTCCAGCCAGGTGACAGAGTGAGACTCCAAAAAAAAAAAAAAAAAAAAATTGCTATTCCTTTATAAGTAACGTGCGATTTGTCTCTGACTGCTTTCTAGATTTTTTCTTTAGATGTTTAATTTTCTATGCCTTTTTATGTTTTCAATTTTTAAATTATGATGTGTCTTGATATGGATTTATTTGAGTTTACCATGTTTGGGATTTTTACAATTTCTTTGATCTATAGGTTTATATCTTCCACAAAATTTGGGAAATTTTTAGCCATTATTTCTTTTAATATTTTTTAAGCCTCACACTTTTTCTAGTACTTCAATCATATGAATGCTAGGTGTTTTGTTGCTGGCCCACAGGTCTCTGAGGCTCTGTTCATGTTTGTTTTATGTTTTGCTTTGTTTTTTCTCCAGCTGATTTTCTCTGTTTTTCAGATGGGTAATTTCTATTGTTATATTTTGAGTTAACTGCTTCTTTCCTCTGTCACATGTATTACACTATTCAGCCCATCTCCTGAGACTTCCTTCTTTAATTGGTCGTTTTTAGTTCTATAGTTTCCGTTTGGTTCTTTTTTATATGTTATACTTTTTTGGGAACTTTTAAAAAATTTGTTTCAAGAGTATTTGTAATTGTTTATTAAGGCATTTTTATTACAGTGGCTTTAAAATTCTCATGGAATAAACATCGGTGTCATCTCAATGCTGGCATCTCTTGATTGTCAGCTCTCATCTGAGTAGTGATTTTCTCTGTTCTCAGTATGATAGGTAATTTTCCATTATATAATACATGTTTTGTATAGTATGGTAGGAGACTCTGGGTCGTATTTAAAACTTATATTTTAGTAGACAGTCACAGAGTCATACAGTTTAGGTTTACTATATAGGTTCTGGCCTACTTTTGTGGGCCATAGCAAACATGGTTGAGCACACATCCCTTAGGGCTGCTTAATTATAATCTCTTTCCCTTTCAGATGTGCACTTGGGGCCCATTTCAACTGGATCTTTCCTAGGGGCAGTGGTCAGTGCAGGCTAGTGAGGCAAGCTCAGGCCTTGGAGTTAGACCAACCTGGGGTCACGTGCAACCGTGTCACCTGTCACCTTAACTTTTTAATCCCAGCTCTCTCCTCTGTAAAGGAGTGTGACCATGCCTACCTTGCAGGATTGCTGCAGTGGCTAGAGATGATGTTGGTAAATACCTGATGTGGAATAGGTGTTCATTTAACATGAGTATAAGAAACTGTGGGGCCTTCTGCAGTCTGTGGTCCTCCCTTTAATACCCGTAAACAAGCCAGAGTAACAGCTGACAAGCGACTGGAGTCAGGACTTCCAGGCAAGAATTACTACATCCTCTTTTGTAATGTCACAAACTGAAAATAGTTCATCAAAAGCGAAATGTTAGCCTGAACTGTGGCTTTTGTCTCTAAGGAATATTAGGCAGCTAATCTCTCTCTACAATGAAAACTAGGAAAATATCCATGAAAATCTTTCATTGTGAAAAGCAATATGTGGTATTTTATGTACTATGATATCGTTTATAAGATTAAAAGAAAAAAAGTCTGTCTCATACTATATGGGTTTGTAGAATTTCTGGGCAGGAGGGATGGAGGAAGACCACACCCCGGAGTGCTAATAGAGCTTATCTCATTGGGTTAGGACCTTTGGTGGTTGAGGCATGATTATTACCCTTGTCATGCCCTGTACATTATTTGATAAAATATGTCAACCATGTTTTACTTTTATAATTTAAAAATCTAAAGAAATAAAAAGACCTAGACATGAATTCCAGATCTGTTTCTTATAACCTACTAAGTTATTCAATTTCTCCAAGCCTCACTACTTGTTTGCTAAATGCAGACAACCCTCCTACTCCCAGAGTTCTGAAATTTAAACACATTAATTCATAATTCATTACACAAACGTAGATTGAGAACCCAGCAGGGCCAGGCACCATGCTGGAGCTTCAATGGTGAACAAGGTTGATCTAGCGCCTCTTCCAGCAATGATATATGGCACAGATATTTGCCCAGCCACACAGATGAGTGACCAACAGTGGAAATTTTTGCTTTGTGGCAAGAAGGAGGATCAGGAGGATGATTTAGGGGTCATGAGCTTTTGGCATCTTTCCCAGCTGACCTCACAGGATGCCCCCTTCTCACGTGGAGAAGGGCCCAGAGCAGACAGGGACTCCCTATGCTGTGCTCTCTGCAGCAATCTTCTGCCTGGCTTGTGTTTCAGATCCAAAGCCCAAGAGGAGAAATGGGTTGAACTTCTGCCTGGCTGTGATGGTCATCTACCTCATCCTGCTCACCGTGGGTGCCGGGCTGCTGGTGGTCCAAGGTAAAGCAGGCTTGGTCCTGTGTAGTCCCTCCTGGTGGGGAGGGGTGACCCAGTGGAGCTCCTCTGATGAAGGGCTCAGGGTGAGTGAAGAGCCTTGGGCCACTGCTTCCCTCTGCTGGGAGAGAGTCTCAGCCCCTGGCAGCCACAGTGATGGGAGGAGCGAAGAAGGCCGTGTTGTTGTGTGTATGTGTGCATGAGAAAGGGAGAGAGAGACATTGAGAATGCACTAGTGAGCCTGTGCGTGTCTAAGCAGTGAAAGACGCAATAATTTCACACAGGGTATGCCACACATATCTGACATCAAAGAGTCCCAGTCTCTGAGTGGGAAGGGCTTTGCTGATCCAAGTGTCCATTTGATCATAATTTGACTTTTGAAGTATTCCCAGTCTTAAAGTTAAAGTCAGGAAGTAATTCCACGAGTAGACACTGAAGTTACTCGAGAACACTGAATGCACAGCTGTCATAAACACGTCATGTATGTATTAAGATCAGACACGAATGCAGCTTGCACATATTTAGGTCAGACCAGCATGTTAGTTGTCAGGCATCCACGCCTGGAGCATGCAGGAAGGTCTTAACTGCCTGAAGGTTGGAGATTGATTGTGGATGCAGTAGGTACAGCTTTAGGCCATTTAGAAATGTTTTGTGGATGTGCCATGTCATGCCTGAGTGTGGAGCGCACGTGGTCAAGATGCAGAAAAGGCTCTGGGCTGACACTAGGTCCTGACAGCACACAGACTTTGTGTGTACAAATTCAGGGCCCCTAGAAGTTATGCACACATGACACAAGGATGTCAGGGATATGCTTAAATGTCTCAGTCCCTAAAAGAATGCGGTGGGGTGGGGTCTAGTTCTGAATCTGCAGGAGCAGCTCCGGGTCCTGGAGATGTATTTTTGCAATGACACTCTGGCCGCTGAGGACAGCCCATCCTTCTCCTTGCTGCAGTCAGCATACCCTGGAGAACACCTGGCTCAGCGTGCATCGAGGCTGGAAGTCCTGCAGGCCCAGCTCACCTGGGTCCGTGCCAGCCACGAGCACTTGCTGCAGCGGGTAGACAACGTCACTCGGAACCCAGGTTTGGCCTCCTCCCCTCTGGGTTGGGACTTCTCAACAGAGGTCTGGGAGACAGCGGGATCAGGAACCAGGAAACTGAGGGCCCTGTCCAAGCAAAGTGTGACTCCCAAGAGCCAGGGACTTAGAGCAACCACCTTAATGCCGAGTCTGAACCCAGAGTCCCCAGATGGATCCAGAATGTCTAAGAGGGAGGGTAGGACACAGAGCCTGGTGCGGTTCCCTGGACCACTCCCCCACAGCT
This sequence comes from Alouatta caraya, assembly GCA_963575295.1. NCBI lineage: Eukaryota > Metazoa > Chordata > Mammalia > Primates > Atelidae > Alouatta > Alouatta caraya. The sequence goes on from CAUYUD010064994.1 coordinate 4,744, forward strand.
GACTTACACTGATGTGAGGTTGGGAAGAGAGTACCTGAAGGCACCAAACTAGACCAGACAATGTGGGGACTGTGGAGGGAGGAGAAGAGCCGGACCTGCTGGCGGAAACACGGTGGCTCGGATGGTAGAGTTGCAGGCAGGAGAAAACTGAGCCAAAGGTGAAAACCCCAGGGTGCCCCTTCCCTCGGTGCTCTTAGGGTCTTGCAGCTGCACCCTCTCTTCTCTCAGGCTGCCCCAAAATGGGAAGAGCTTCGCCCTCAGACCGTTTGGGCAAAATTGCCTGCTAGGTGTGGCCCAACTGTTGTAGGGTTTACTCTGTGACACAGAGCTCCACACCCAGCGGGGTTCCTTGTTCTGGGCCCTGTCTGAGCTAAGGCTTGGGAGGGTGATCCCATGACTGAGTCATGTGACCAAAGGGTACATCCAGCACAGGACCCAGGAGGCAAATCTTGGGAGCAAAGATGAAGGCTGAGTGGGGGTGTCAGGAGGGGCAATAGCTGTGGGCAGATGGACGGAGCCCAGGCTCGGACACTCAGACACCGTGGGAGTATCTCTTCCTTCTTTGAAATGTGAAGAAGCTCATTTGGACCAACACGAGGGGGTTCTACCTCCTCAGGCTGGTTTGAAGCAACTTCCTTTCCCCACCTTCAAGGCTCTCAGGGATCTACAGGTCTCAGGGTGCAGTCCACTAGTTATAGCTAAGCATCTGGCTCTTTCCAAGGACTCTTTCCCAAAAAGCAGCCAGGTGTTTGGCTTCTGTTGTCCAAACTCCCACAGTCTGATGAGAGCCTCACGTGGGAGGACTCAGCTTTCCGCTGCAGAGCCTGGGTGCTCTCAGCTGGGCTAGAGCCAAGAGTCGTGCACAGCTCAGCTTCAACTCACTCTCCTTCCCTTGCAGGGATGTTCAGAATCAAAGGTGAACGAGGCGCCCCAGGTAGGTTCATTTCCACTCACACCCACCCTGCTCTTTCCCCAAAACCTCCCCCAAAGAGCCCTTTGGCCTGTACCATTCTGGGTCTGGACATCTGACCCCAGCTTACCTTCCCCTGTCCCGACAGCCTTCCTTTGTCTTGAGCTGGGTCTCCTCTCTGTTCCCTGAACTCGATTGGACTCCCAGCCCCTGGGCTCTCATCCCCCTCCTTACTTGAAGTGGCTTCCTCTCCCCACCCCTCCCACCCAAATCTAGCTACCTTCCCAGGCCAGGCCAGGCGGCATCCCAGCTGCTAGGGCAGACTTCTCCCCTGGTCTCCCATAAGCACTCCCTCCAGGTGACTCTTACCTGCCACATACACAGCACTTCGCACCAGAGGTGCTGGGCTCATTTCCACGGTTGCTGAATCCTCTCTTCTGCAGGGCAGTAATGACGGGAAGCAGATGTCACAGAGGCGCGGGCTGTGTGGTCCGACCGACCTGAGTTCTAATCCTGGGTCTGGGGCTTGCTGGCTGTGTGACTATGGGTCAGTTGCTTAAGTTTTCTGGAACTTCAGCCACTCACTTGTGTAGAAAGCAGTGGAGATAATCTGACTTGCCTCACGGAGTTGCTATAGGACTCAAGTGAGATGCTGTGCAAAAAATGTCTGACGATGGCGTGTGCTCTCTCTGAGGACAAGGCTGTGGCTTGTTTGCCTTTTCTTCCCCCCTCAACCCACATGTGTGTTGTGTTGCACACATGCTTCACTCCCACCCCTGTTCCATTTCTTCAGCTGAGTGGTTGAAATTTCCCCCGAGGATAAATATATATACCATTCTTGGGACAGAATCCTTTGGTCTCATAACATTTCAAGGATGGCCCAGATCACACCATTGGCCAGGGAGGGTTTTGAGGCAGACTTGCAAAGTAATGGAAGCAGGGACTTGGGAGACCGGTGGACCTATGGAAACCCTGGATCTGCCCCTGTAAACTGGGTGGCACTGAGCAAATCACGTAACTTTTCTGAGCTCTGTGTCCTCCCCTATAAGATGGGGTTACTGGTAGGACCTCCTAGGATTGGTGTCAGGATAAAACAATCAATGCAAACCTCTTAGTCCAGTGTCCAGAAGAGAGCAAGTACTCAATGGTGTTCTTTTCATTATTATTATGACAATTATCTGTTGTTATTATAGTTGTTTGTTCTTGAGAAAGCTAAATGCTAATGCTAGGAGAACCTTCAGCCTGATGAATGTGGCTCCTCTCCTTCAAGGAGGGGCAGTTTCAACAATTTCAATTGCTTTTGCTGACAGAATCAATGCTAAGCCTCTTCTCATCCACCCTAGACACAGTGCTGCCCACCTCATCCCAGAGCACAGAACACGGTCTCCCTCTGGGCTGTCTCTCTCTGTATGAATATAGATGTATGTACACAGAAAAGATCGCCAACTCTCTCTCCATGTCTGCCTCTCTCTGTATGAGTACAGACGTATGTACATAGAGAAAATCTCCAACTCTCTCTCCATGTCTCTCTCAGTCTCTCTCTGCCTCTGACTTCTCTCTATCTCTCTCTCTTCCCACTCTTTCTTCTTGTGCCCAAAAACCAGAGGCCGGAAACTTCTTCCAGTGGCTGGGGCTACAGAAGTCTCAGCTCCTCCTCAGGGACCACCTGTGTCTCCAGATTCCCTGCCCATCACCCTTTCCCACCCAGGGAGACTGTGTTCTCTCCGCTTCCCCATGGCTTGCTTTGCCTGATCAGGGCTCCCCAGAGGCTCCTTTGCTGAAAAGCCCCTGGAGACAAATAGGTGAGCAGGGGAGCAGAGCTGGGTGTGGAACCCAGAAGTCATGGTCTCGTCGGAGGCAGCCCACCTGTGGAACTGCCCTCCAATGCAGGCTGCTTGGAACACAGAGGAATCGCTCCTCAGCCAAGCCTCAGGGAAGGGGATTGCAAAACCCACCTGTCTCTCTATCCATCCTGGACTTCTTTCCTTCCTCCCAACAAGTATTTATTGAAAGTTCCATAAGGATGAGAAATCTCCATAGGCATTGAGTATCCAGACATGAAGAAGACAGACGAGGCCATGCCCTCATGGCCTTCCTGTTTAGGAGGCAACCAATTTGGAGCCTGACATGGTCACAGCCCTGGCCACTGCTCTGAAAGGATGGGCAGTTCTGTGGGTAAGAAGGCAGAGAGCTGGCCTGAGCTGCCTGCCGGCAAGGCAGAGAAAGCCACGTGTGCAAAAGCGCTTGGGTCAGGAGGGAGCTTGGTGAGTCAAAGACCACAGAGAAAGAAGGTTCGTGTGTTTGAAGCACAAGAACAAGGGAGTGGTGCGGGGAGATGAGGCTGCGGAGGGGCCAGGATGAGGCAGGCCCTGAGGGCACCCCTAGATAAGCACAAGGCACTTTGCTTTATGCTATGTCGACTCCTCACACTAACCCCAAGCAGATGTTGCTATTAACCTCATTTCACAGAGAGGAAACCGAGGCTTGGAGGCACATCTACTTGCTCAAGATGATGCAGGCAGGTTTGGAGAAGCTGAATTAGGGTCCTGAGCCTGAATCCTAACCCTATCCCTGCCCCAGTGGACCAGGCCAAGACAGTGGAGCCAGAATAGCTTGCACTGCTCTGCCTGAGAAGGGGTGGCAGCGATTCTGGCACTAATGGGCACAGGATCCTAGGGGCTTACCCTGAAAAGCCCCTTCTAGCCTGGGAGTAGTGGGGCACTTTCCCCCAGAAGTGCCAGGTGCAGAAACCTCCAGCTTTGATTGCCCAGGAGGAGGGACAGCTCTGCGGGGGAGGGGGCTTATCTCTGGCATCATGGGGTCTCTGAGGTTCTTGTCCCTTCCCTTTAGCCAACAGTATAGTAAGAGCCCCTTTCACTGGGTTTCTTCCATGCGCCATGGCCTCTGCATTCCTCCCGAAGACCCTGTGGGATGGATGTGCAGAGCAGGAAACCAGGGCTAGGCCAAGTGAAGATCCCTATCCAGGTCACGCCACTTATCAGTGGAAGCTGATGTCAAACCCTGAAATGATTCTCTCTCCAGAGACTCATCTGAAAGGGACCCCATGCTGAAATGAGAGGTTCTAGTCCCCAGCTGGAACTTCACCCTTCCAGTCTTGTATATGTAAAATGATGGGACATGTGGATCCCACACACTGGACTGGGATTCTACTTTGAAATAGAAAGCACATCACAGGCTTCACCACCACAGTGCCTTGGCAAGGGTACAGGCTTTGTACTTGGGAGACCTGGAATCTGTGGCCACACTCCAAACGTGAGACCTTAGGCAAGGCCTGGGCATCTCAGAATATCACTGCCCTCCTCGGTGATGGGGATGAGGAGCCCTATATCCCCACTCTGGTTGTAAGATTCCAGTGAAACTCCGTCTCCAAAGTGGTCCTTGGAAATGGTAGAGAATCATGTGAGTCGTAGAAATTATAGGCTCAATTTATCCAGAGCTTGCCTTGTGTGTTTTCCATGATGGTTCCCACGTGGTAACCTCAGGACATCCCTGTGTAACTAGTGTACTAACCCCGTCTTACTGGTGAGAGAGCTGAGGCTCAACATGATGATGTAACTTGCACAAGGTCATCCAGCTACGGGGCAGTGCTAATACTGCACCCAGGTCTGTCTGACTCAGTGTCTCTCTTTTGCTTTCAAGGCCATGGGCTTCTTGGAGGAGGAGCTCTGTCTTCTTTCCTTCTTTCCACACAGCTGGCTCATCCCCATGCTCAGTGAACGTTTGTTGAATGAATCGCCATGTGAGTGATTGAATGGCATTGTTGTCCCATCCTGTTGGCTGATTCACTGGTGTCTCTGCTTCTCTTCCTCAGGTCTTCAAGGTCTCAAGGGGGACATGGGCATGCCTGGTACCCCTGGCCTGCCGGGGCCACCTGCTGAGAAGGGAGCCAAGGGGGCTGCGGGACACAATGGAGCAACAGGTACTAGTCTTTGGCTCCTGACCCTTAATTGTGTTCCTCCTTCTTCGCTGGCTTCACTCTGAATTCCCTCTCCCTTTCAGGCCCCCCAGGACCCCAAGGGCCACCAGGAGTCAAGGGAGAGGCTGGTGAGTAGGTGCTGGGTGTGTGCCCAGGAATACACAGCAGGCTTCTCAGAGTGACCGCTGCAGGCTGCAGACACAGACTCCCTCCAGAGTCTAAACCCCTGAGGGGTCTGTGCGGGAATGGGGGCCTGCCTGGTGGGAGACCCCAGAGGGGCTGAGAGGCTGGGAAGCACCCTTTCTGGTGGCGAGAGTAGGGTTGGGCAGCAGCCCTCAGGGGCAGGTCCAGCTAGATGGCCTTCGGCCTGGGTGGGACTGGCGGGTATGACTCCTACTCGCTCTTCTGTGTAAGAATGTAAGTCTGCCAGTTGCACTGGAGAAAGTCGGGCTGCTTGGCCCAGCAGGGACTCTGGTGTCAGGCACTTGCACCTCCACCTCGGATTAGCTCTGTGCCCTTGGGAACATTCCCTGATGTTCCCAAAGAAACTGAGCCTCAGTTTCTTTTTCTGTGATTCAGGATGAGAGGGCTGCAGAGGGCTGCTGGGGGTATTAGAGACAATGACCCAAAGCCCGTGATCATTGCTAATACTGAAAGTATTAGTTTCCATTTCTTTTAGACTGTTGCCTAATTCTGCCCAGCCATCTTATTAATGCCTTGTGTGTTTGCCATGATGGTTCCCACGTGGTAACCTCATGGTTATGTTAATACAAATGGGCTCACGGGGCCCGAGTCAGAGTAAGGGACCCAGAGCTGTTCCTCCCCAGGGACAAACCCAAACATTGGTCTTCCATTTCCTTCTGCCCCCATCCACCCTTCATTTATTCCCTCCAACTTGCAAATTCCCCGAGGGGTTGAGGCTGCTGAGATGTGAAGATGTAAAGGCATTAAGACCTTTACTAGACAAAGCGCAGATAAGAGGATTTATGAGGGGAGTAAACAAACCCAGTCTCTAAGCCTCCAGGCCACTGAGGCAGAAAGAAAACACCACCAGTTACAGGAAACTTGTTAGGAGGGAGAATCCTCCGGAAACTGATTTTGGGAAGGAATTTAATAGAAGGGATGCCAAAGAGCCTATTGATCTGTGTCCAGCAGGGGGTTTTCTGAGGAGGGTTTAAGCAGGGAGGATAGGCGGACCCTAAGAAGGAAGGAAAGTTTATGGTGCAGTCAGGGGTGCGCACATGCATTCATACCACACACACTCACACTCATGTCTGAGGGCACATCTGTGCACATACTCACATTCTCACACAAACATAGTCACGCTCATGCACAAGCACTCACATACACACATATACTCATGCACACCCATGTCTGAGCACACATCTATTTGCATTTTCACTCACACTTGCACAAGTACAAGCACACTTGTGCACATACGCATATGCCCACACACATTCGAATACATTCACACCCCCCATGCACAAACACACTCACACCCAGCCTATGGGGGCTTGAGCAGAGCAGGCTCACTCAGAGGGGAGTGGTTCTTCCTCCCTCCTCTTTCCTCCAAGAGAGAGGGACTTGGGCTGGGTGCCTGGAACTCACCAGAGTGGAGCTACTGGCTGGTTTGCAGGGACAAGTCAGAAGCCTGAAGAGCTCAGTCATTTCCTTCAAGAAGGAATAGAGCCAGAGCCTCCCTTTCTCTTTGGGACTCTGACAGGCAGGCACATTACACAGCCCTGACAGAGGGCTCAGAGCAGGACTGTGCAATCAGTAGCCCTAAAAGCAGGCAACCCCTTCTTCCACCCAAATTCTCTGGAACCCACAAACGTGAAACAGATCCACAAAGCAGGCTACAGTGGTTCCATAAGAGTGTGGATCCCAGAGCCCACCTGTGCCTTCTGCTTGGGCCCCACTGACATCCTCAGGAAAAGCTTGTGTAATTCAGCAACTCACCTAGAGCCTCTCTGTATACCCCCCACTCCTCTCACTCCCCTCCTTCCATCCTTTTACGCTTTGCCTCCTGAATCCCTCAATTTCCCCTCATACTTTTACTGTTCCTCTCCCCGACAGATTTCTCCCTGCCCTGCCCCTCCCCCAGGAACACCGAACACCTCCAGTCTGTACTCCACATGCTAGCCTTGGATACCTGGGCCATGTGGGTGGGAATCACCACTTCTCAATTCCATTTTTGTCTTAGAGCACTAATTACGCATCTGCTGAGGACCAGGTCGTCATTATCAGCCCCATTTTATAGATGAGAAAATTGAAGTGCAGAATATTTAAGTGGCTTTTCCAAAGTCATCCAGCCTGTGGGTGACAGAGCTGCAATTCAAACACACTTGCCTGACTATAAAGCCTTTCCCGCACTGCCATGCAAGATATATTCCTAGGTGCTGCTCTGGACCTCTGGGAAGAGAGCTGTCTTAGCCTGTTTTGTGTCACTATTACAAAATACCTGAGACTGGGTAATTTACACAGAATAGAGGTTTACTTAGTTCATGATTCTGCAGGCTGGGAAGTTCAAGATTGGGCTGCTCCCTCTGACAGCTTCTGGTGAGGGCCTTGTGCTGAGTCAAAACACAGTGGACAAATGGAACTAGCTCTCTTGGTAACTAATCTAGTGCCACAAGAGCAAGAACTCACTTCCTCTTGCCAGATGGGATTAATCTCTTCATAAGGGATCTGCCTCTGTGACCAAAACACCTCCTTACTGGGACTTGCTGCATTGAGGACCAGGCTTCTAACACGTGAACTTTTGAGGAACACTCTCAAACCATAGCAAAAGCAAACACTGACTGGAACTGCCAGGGACTCTGCTGTTTGTGTTTGTGCAATCGTGTGCATGTGCATGTGTGTCTGTGTGTGTGTGTGAGAGAGAGAGAGAGAGAGAGAGAGAGAGAGAAAGAGAGAAAGAGAGAGAGAGAGAGAGACAGAAACTGGGATCTCCTCCTGGACACCTTGCCCAACTGAGGGGATCTAGAACGTCAGCTAATTGAAGACATTATAGGCATTCTCAGGCCACAGCAACTGAGCTCTTTTTTCCTTCTTCACAGGCCTCCAAGGACCCCAGGGTGCTCCAGGGAAGCAAGGAGCCACTGGTAACTTGTGCTTGCTCTGCTAGGGACCCATGATGCATTGCCTGAGGCACTGAGGGAGTTGCCCCCACTATCCTCTCTCCACAGCCCCACCCCAATCCCAGATGGTTACCGCCCTCCCCACAGTCTTCTTCTCTTGAGTCCTGTCACCTCATCAAGACCACTCAAGAAACGAGCTAGCACATTCCCAGATTTCCTCTGGGAGTCCCATTCCCTTCTCCCCCAGTCTGTCCCCAAAAGGATGGCGAAAGCCCACCTCACCAGCCATTCTCTTTGCAGGTGCCCCAGGACCCCAAGGAGAGAAGGGCAGCAAAGGCGATGGGGGTCTCATTGGCCCGAAAGGGGAAACTGGAGATAAGGGAGACAAAGGAGACCTGGGCCTCCCAGGTGAGGGCCGTACCGGGGGTGTCAGTGCTTGACAGGAGGACTGAGGGAACTGGGGCCTGACCTCTGTGCCACTGGGTCTATTCAGTGCCCACTGAGGGCAGGGCTGAGCTCAGTCTATGGGAATCTCTGGAGCACCACACATGGTCTCTTCTTTCCAGGTGAGCAAAGACATACAATGTGAAAGGGAGATAACTATGGCATAACTATGGCAAGCTGGGGCACAGGCCGTGCTAGGAGCTCAAAGAGAAAGCTGAAGGGATGAAGAGGGTGGGCCTACACTGAGCCTTGGGAAAGTAGGGCAGACTGACTTGTGGCAAGGGCAAGGGGATTGATTCCAGGAGGGAGACCCCAGGCAGCCAGAGTCCCCCACTGATCGTGGGTGCTATCTCTAGAACACTGTTCCTCAAGCCATGGGCTATGTATAAGAGCTATTTGGGTGAGTGCTCAAAATGCAGGGAGGGCTCGAGGGTCTGCTTCAAATGCCCTGGACGGTTCTCACCTCAAAGGTCTTGGCACCACACTCAGAGAAACACTGGCCTAGGGGCTCTGGTCTTGACTGGGCATGCCATGCTCTCTGCCTCTTAGCCTCCTGCAGCCATTGGAGAGGCTCTGCGGTGAATGGCAGAGAGTGATGATTCTGGAGCCTGGCGGGCTTTGTTCCCATCCCTGCTCTGGACCTGTTCCCCATGTGACTAGCGCAATACTTCACCCTTCTGAGCTTTAATTTTCTCATTTTAGAAAAGAACGGTAATTAAATGGAAAAGATAATTAAATTGGATGTATCTTACAAAACCATAATAAGGGATAGAGACCATGTTTTCAAGCTGTCCGCCACATGACAGTCACCAAATACGTGATAACTAGTAATAGTAGCAGTAGTTATCCTGTAAGGTAGAAAGGGATGGATTTCAGTCTCAAGATCAGGCAGACCTGGGTTCTGATATGGCTCACTAACTGTGTGACCTTGGGCAAATGACTTAACCTCCCTTAGCCTCAATTTACTCACCTAGAAAAGGGGGCTAACAATAATACCAATCTTTCATGAGAATGAATTACTGCAGGAATATAAGACTTATAAGATATGTACCACTGTACCTGGCACATGGAAATTCCTTACCAAAAACTGGGAAGGCTTGCCCTCAAGAAGACAGCCCTTAGCAGGGATGTGTCAGCCATCCTCAAATATTCAAAGGGCATTTGTGGGAAAGAAAATCGTCTTTCCCAGAGTGGTGCCCAGCAGAAGAATAAGGACCAATGGACTAAGGTTTTAGGAGAGCCAACTGTGCTAAGGCAAGGAAGGAAGAATGATTCCGAACTTGGGGCTGACCCACAGTGAAATGGGTGGGCGTGGGGTGGGAAGCCGACTGCTGCGAGGGGAGGAGGGGCTGCAGAATTCTCCTAGCCTAGGCTGATGTGGGATACTGGCACCAGGCAGATGGTTGGGTGGTTGACCTCTGAGGAGACTTCCAAAGCTGGAACAACACAGTTCTCTCCATAGATGGCAAAGGGAGACCCAGACTTTCTCAAGATGGTCCCACCAGTCCCAGAGAAGGGGCCACAGCCAGGTCTTGGCCCACTGAGTCTGAGTCATGCTGTTTCCCACCCACACTGTCACAAAGGCGAGCATGGAATCCACACCCAGACTCAGGCCCGGAAACGCTGGATCAGTGAGGGAAAAGGTAGCAGTTTCAGTTCTTCAGAAATCAGGACTCCAGCCCACCCCTCCTCTTCCCAAATTTCCTCTCCCAAGATCATGAGATCTCTGTTACTCATGGCTTGCTCAGTCCACTGCTAGTGGCTGGGCTATGCAAACCAAGGGAGACCTGACCCCAGTAGTGCTGAGATTTTACCTATTCGCTTCCCTCTAAAAGATAGATAAGCTATCAACATGAAGTCCCAGGGGACAAGCCTATTTTCCTCACTCTGTTACTTAGCTACAGTTGGAAAGTTCTGAAGTCAGCTGTGTTTCCTCGGCCAGAGCCAGAGTGTGGTCCTCTGACTGATGTGACACTGCCCTCTTCCCAAAGCCATCCCCTTTGCTGGGGAGTGGAAGTTATAGCAATGCAGACGTAGGTCCAGACCATTCTGAAGAAACTTTCTATGGTCCAGCAACACTGTCACTTGATGGTCCTGGCCGACAGCAAAGAAGGCACCGACAGATTCCTCCAGGAAAACAGTTCTCAGTGCCTTCTAGCAGGTGCTGTTGGCCCCTTCTCTAGAGTGGACACTCGGAACAGCCAAGAACAGCCTTCTCTGCTTTTTTGCACCTCTAGCTGTTATAGGACACCTTAGCCATAACCAAGTTCCTTAAGATTGCTTTGTCTTCCTCAAGGACCAACCACTCTTCAAGTATTCAGCCATCTCAAGGGGTCTGATGCATGAGCCTCACACCTCGTGAATTCACATCCCGCAATGCCAAGACCCAGGACTCCCCCTTCTTCCTATCCTCTTCAGATCTCTCTGTCCCCTTTTCTAAGTCACTGGAGAAGGCTGGTGTCATGCCTGAGTCCTCCCCAGGTTCAGAATTATCAAAATCATAGAATAGAACAATAAATGCCTTTTAACAAAATTGCCTCCCAATAAGCCTTTCTGAAAGCCTGAAAGGTTTTGTTGTGGTGAGATATTCCTCTTTAGACGTTCTCCCCACTCTCCCCTTCCCCAGGGAAGTGGAGTTGAGCACCGACACTTAGCTGATGGTGGGACTTTGGCAGCCTATTGGTACCCTGCATTGCGTGGCTGGCAAGGTCCAGGCAGCCCACCCTACAACCAAAGAAGTCACAGAGCCCTACCGCAGTGAGGAGCCTCTGTCAATTGATATGCACCAGGCACCAGCAAGAGAGGAGGGAGAGACAGAGGACTCAGAAGGGGACAGGCTAGGATGAGCCCTGAATTCTGATGATAAGTGGAAAATTTGAAATCTTGGGTACCAGGAAAGCCCATGTCTGCAGCACTGGCAGGAATATGAGCTGTTGCAGTGCTTTTCTCCCTATTGATGCCTCAAAGTTGCTATTCTCAGCATTTGGGATCTGCTTTTTGGAATACTCAGGCTTCCATTTTTGAAGTGAATTCAAACAATTGCCAAAATGCAGATACTAAAATGAGCCAGACAGTGCCACCTGAGCCTGGGCTATTGTCCCTCCCAAGGGGACCAGGGCCTTTTGTTGACTGTCAGCCATACCAGGTCACCTCACCAATTTTTCATGAGTTTCCGTCTTGTCTCTGGGGCAAAGCAGAGAGCTCCTGGAGGGAGCGGTCATATCTTCCACACGTGGGCACCAAGTAGGAGCACAAGATATTTAGGGTTTGGAATTTCAGTGGAATGGAGGAAAGTGTCAGAAGGGGAGAGGGTGGCCTCATTGGAGCTTCTTTCACACCTGACCGAGACTTTTTGGTTTTTCAGGAGGCAAAGGGGACAGGGGCGTGAAAGGAGATGCAGGAGTCATGGGGCCTCCTGGAGCCCAGGGGAGTAAAGGTGACTCTGGGAAGCCAGGCCCACCAGGTAAGAGGGCACGTGGTCTCATCCACTGACCTCTAGGTATTTCCATTTTTTTCTGACTGGCTGTGTCAAAGGGAAAACAAATTCCTAAAAGTTCTTTTTCATCTTAGGTTTGGCTGGTTTTCCTGGAGCTAAAGGAGATCAAGGTAAGAACTACAGGAATCTGGGCCTCATCCCAGCCTGCACTGACTTTGTCAGAGTGAAGTTGGGGACCCAACTCCACCATCTTCTGCTTCATTGTAGCATTCACCCAGAGCACGTGGGGTTTCTTAAAAACCTGGCCCCAGCTAAGAGGAACAGGGCAGCTAGTGGGGGGCAGGCCTCACTGATGTTTCTCTCTAGACTTCACCCCACTTTGCCACCCAGGGGATGGCGCTGGACAGTCACACCCAGAGCTCCTAGTAAGTCCACAAGTTCCCGACTGTAGATGGAAAAGATTAGTAAGTTGCTGAGAATAATTTTGCTCCTACTAAGAGGGCTAGCTCATGGCTTCTAAAGAGAGGTGTTAAAGCTGCCAAGGGGACTGTATGGTGTTAAGAGGTACACATCTCACTGCTGAGGACAGAAGCACCAGGGGTTGGGGCAGCCAGGTTCTCTGCCAACCACCATAGCATGGCAGTCACTACTTTCCTTTCAGGACAACCTGGAGTGCAGGGTGTTCCAGGCCCTCCTGGTGCAGTGGGACGCCCAGGTGCCAAGGGTGAGCCTGGCAGTGCTGGCGCCCCTGGGCTAACAGGTGAGGTCCTGGGTCCTGTGGTGGGCATGGGAGTGATGTGTGAAGACCTGTCTAGTCCAACCCTTATGCCATCTGTGGTATCTGTTGTCCAGGACTTCCAGGGAGCCCCGGAAGTCCAGGAGCTGCAGGCCTGAAAGGAAGCAAAGGGGACACAGGTAACAGAGGGTGCGAGTAAGTGAGTGGGTGGGCTTGCTGGGTGGCAGGATGGATGGGGAGAAAAACTGGCTCCTTGTAGGCCCACGGAGGAGGCAGAGGGTCTTCTGTGCCTTGGCCTCTGAGGTTCTTGGTTACGGAGGGCAGCTGTCCCTACCAGGACCCCTTGAGCCCAAGGGCCTAGGGCTATCCTTTCTCTGCTCAGGGCTCACGAAAGGCCTTGAATGCCATGACCAAACCTCCATCATCAGGGAGGAGAGCAAAGCACCTTGTCCATACCATCTCCCTGGTCTGCCTCCCAGCTGTATGTCTCTGCTCTCTCTTGCTGACCCTTCACTGGGACACCTAGAAGGGAGTCCAGGAGTCTGGATTCAAGCTGGAGGACCTAGAAAACTCTTCTTGTGCATTTTCCTAGGTGGGGCAGGCTGGGAGCACTGACCCACACTAACCAAACTCACAAAGACTAGTTTATACCATAATGCCAGCTAGGTTATGTGCCATTATGTCTATTTAGTCTAGGTCGTAACCATTGCACCAACATAGTCTACTTTATAAGCCAGTTTGGTCTAGTGGCTAAGTACATTCGGGCACCTGCAGTGTGCTCACTTGGTCTAGAAAGTCCAGACCACTGTCACAGTGCATAAGACCAGTTCCTGCCTTCCTGCCCTCAGACATGCAGGGTAGTGCAGGGAACAGAGAGACTGTTGCCAGATGCTGTGGGCACACTCTAATTGGGTATTTGTACGGAGAACTGTTGCGTACATTGGAAAGCCAGAAGCAGGCAGGAGGGGCTATGGGGAAGGCAGGGTTGTGATATAAAGCTGCATGTCTGCCAAGGACATCTGTAGACAGTCTGCCTCCACCCTGCTCCTCTGCCTGAGAAGGTCATGCTTGTGTCAGACAACCTGGATGCTCTCACCCCCCGCGCTGTGCTAGAGACCCACACTGGGACCTGGTCCTCCACAGTTCTAATCGATTGAATGATTCATTCATCACCACCTCCTGGCAAACTCTGGACTCTGGGCCTGAGCTTTTAGGTTTTTTTTTGAAGGTTATCGGGAGCCATGGCAAGGGCAGCTTCTACAACTTTTCTGTCTTTGTGATCTGTCCAGCCCCAGAGCAACTGTGGTTTTCATGGATAGTATGTTGGTATGGGAGGATCCCTGCTACCTGAGGCCATGTGGATGCCACCTCAAGGCCATCAGCAAGGTCTCACCATGGGAAAGGCTCCATTGTCAGGCATCCTTGATTTGTTGACTGTCCATTTTGATCTTATAATTCTGTCTTCTCTGGTCTCAGTCTCAGAGTCCACCTGATTATGAGACCTGATGCTTTCTTGCCCCTGAGCCTTCTGTGTGACTTCATGGAGATGATTACTTTCATCTCTCAGTTGTAAATGGTAGTCACCCTCTGCCCCCACCCCACTGCCAGACTAATGGTTCTCGACTAACCAAGAACATTGGAGGTAAAACATGATTTTACCCACAGGAGCACTGTGCTCACTCCCCAAGCCCCAAGTCTGTGCCTTCTGCAGTCTGAGGGTAGGGAACCCTGCTCTGTCCTTTGTATCCTGAGAGAATTTGCAGAACAAGAGCAGCTCCTGCTAATGAGCATCTTCTTGACACCCAGTGGGACAAGCACTCTCCACAGTGCAACTTTACAGTCAAACAGCCAGTAAGAGATGTAGCCAGGTTCAAATCTAGGCCTGAGCAAGCCAAAGCTTGGGGTCTTATTAGTACAATCTATCATGAGGGCTTTCTCCCCAGCCCCACCATCAGGGCACGTGGATGAGTGACACCTCCTCTCTTCAGTCCAGTTCAGAACGCATCGGAGCAGAAGGTATCAGCTTGTTCTACTCTTAGGAGGAAATGTGAAGCTCTCACACCCTATCATGGTTCTTAGTTATTTACCTAGGACCCCACATGCATTTTAGCAAAAGACGTTTGGCTCATAGCTTAGGGATCATTTTAATTTTATCATCATTGAGACCTTATATATCTGTTGAGCACATTTATGGAGTTCTCCAAAAATTAGACCTAGTGGTGAGTACCAGCCAGCAAATTCTAGGGGTTACCCCCTAATTCTGGCTGACCAAGTAAACACGAGGAGTTACATTTCAATTTGGGGCTTGTGATAATTACCATGTATCTGAAACTGTGCAGGTTGCCGACCCAAGTCCAAATGTTTGCCTTGACTAAGTAGCTGACAGCCCACATGGATATCTCAGAGGGGAATTCAAATAGGGGCATAATCTGGCTAATCTAGCCAGGTCTGTAGATCATCCTGGAGTCATAGGCTAATAAGATTCTGGAGAGATTAGATTTGACAACTTCTGAAGTGGGAGAAGGGAGGGCAGGTGGAGAAAGGGAGCCCAATCTCCCCATCATGGAAGACAGCATATACTAGTCAATGTCAGGATGTCGGTAATCCCCAAATTAAAGCCACTATGGTACTTGGCCAATTTTGATACATCAAGCCAGTTCCAAACAGACATATTTCCTATTTTGTAAATAAAATCATTAATCTCTCAAGAGAATAGCCACTTTAGAGGAAAACAGAAAAATTACAGTGCGTTGGCCTGACCTAGGTGACAGCTGGGTTTCATTACTGCGCATTAATTATTTCAAAAAGATGAGTAGTCCATTTGTTATTATCAGTGCCTCTGGGCCAGGCATTGTGCTTGGATCTTGACTCCTACGATCACACTGAACTTACCATTCCTACTTTATGACCAAGGAAGCCAAGGCTGAGAGAGAATAAACCCTTTGCTCATAGTATCACAAGGAGCATGAACTGAATTCAGAAGTGAATCCCAAAGTCTGATTCCAGAGTTGTGCCTTTCCATATTTGGTTTTATGGAAGAACATAGAAAGTATAATTTGAGAGAAATCAGTTACCTTCACCCAATCCCCACCCCAGTGACACCTCCCACTCCTCCATAAATGAGTAAATCCTGGCTTTACTCAAGCCTTTCTACCTCCCCCATAGCCACTGACCACACACTACCCATTCAGGTGAAATGCTTCCTCTAGTTTGCATCCTTTGAGGGAGAGGAGCCAGCTCATACTGAAGAAGACAAAGAGGAAATTCCTTCCATTCTGCTGGGAAGATAACCTTCACATTTTATTAAGCAAGGCATCATACCCTGCAGAACCTTCTCTCAGGGTCACTTTTCTTACCTACTACAAACAGACCCTGTCCAGCCTCTGTCACTTAGTTTTTCTAACATTTTCAGTTTCAAAGATTGCAGAAGAATAACACAATTTTAGCTCTACATCTCTTAGCTATTTTAAAATACTATTTGTTTATAAATAAGGAAGGCCTCCACTTCAGCTTCTAATCATGACATTTCTCTTTTTACCATTTCCACCTCATGAAATGACGTTAGATGCAGCTAAAACATTTAAACTCCAAAACACCAATCTGATTGAAAATTCTTTATCTCAATGACCTTTATGTCTAAACTATAACAACAACGTGAATTGTTCATGCCCTTTTATTTTCCTCTTGGGGCAAAACCAAAGTGTAAATAACTCAAAATTCATTTTCTCATCTATATTTGAAGATGTTTTACTTTAAAGATAAGCCAAAAAGGATCATCCATAATAGCAATTAAGCCCTATAGCATGAATATAATTTTTCTCAGTTAATTCCATTCCTCATATCTAAGTACTGAGGTAGTCCAATAATTTATTAAATTCTGCTAAGTCAAATCACTAAATTGTCACTTATAAAACTCTTCCCCATTTTTCTCTGTTTCTTAGAGAGCTCTGCAGAAGTCTACACATACCCCAGTTTTGAATCCTTTATCCTCCATCACACTTCTTACCACAAAGTTGATTTGTCAGTTATGAGCTCAATCCTAAATTTGCCAGGTTGCATCTAGCCTCCAAGTTGGCATGGTATTTAGGAAAGTTTCCCAGCTGGGTGCAGTGGTGCATGCCTGTAAGTCCAGCACTTTGGGAGGCCAGGGAGGGCAAATCACAAGGTCAAGAGATCAAGACCATCCTGGCCAACACGGTGAAATCCCTTCTCTACTAAAAATACAAAAATTAGCTGCGTGTGGTGGTGTATGCCTGTAATCCCAGCTACTCGGGAGGCTGAGGCAGGAGAATTGCTTGAACCCAGGAGGTGGTGTTTGCCGTGAGCCAAGATCAAGCCACTGCACTCCAGCCTGGGAACAGAATGAGACTCCATCTCAAAAAAGAAAAAGAAAGAAAGAAAAGAAAAGAAAAAGAAAGTTTCCCCAGCCTAGACAAGACAGCAATGGCCCCCTCCCTAGAAAACATTAAAAAATTAGCTGAACATGGTGGCATGTACCTGTAGTCTCAGCTACTCAGAAGGCTGAAGGAGGAGGAGGAGGAGGAAGAGGAGGAAGAGGAGGAGGAGGAGGAAGAGGAGGAGGAGGAGGAGGAAGAGGAGGAGGAGAATAACTTGAGCCCAAGAATTTGAGGCTGCAATGAACTATGATTGCATTACATTCCAGCCTGAGCAACAGAGTGAGACTCTGTCTCGAGAGAGAGAGAGACAGAGAGAGGAGGGAGGGAGGGAGGGAGGGAGGGAAGGAAGGAAGGAGGGAGGGAGGGAGGAAGGGAAAGAAACAGAAAGAGAGAAAGAAAGAAAAATGAAAGAACGAAAGAAAGAAAAGAAAGGAGGAAGGGAAGAAAGGAAAGGAAAGGAAAAGAAAGGAGGAAAATTTTCTTAATGTGTTGGAAATTTCCACATTTAACTCAGAATCAGAGATCTGAGCCTCAACTTGAACTTACCACTGACCAGCTGGGTGACCACAGGCTCAGCTACTTGACTTTGTTCAACCGTAGTTTCCTTTTCTGTGATGTGCAAGCAGTGTAGAAGAACACCAGGTCCCTGACAGTTTCACAGCACTCTGGGTAAGAAACAGGCAGCTTTCCTGGGAACAGAAACAATGGAAGACTTTAGTCAGAACACCAGCTCAACACTAAACAACTGGAAGGCATGTGTTTTCTAACTTAACATACTTTTCTTGGGGGAAAATTATTTCTGTAAAAACACTTGGCAAGTAAACATTTGGAGCACTCTCAGCTTGATAAGCTTGTGATACTCAGGGAAAGTCAGTTTGCTTATGTTTAAGAAGAAAAATCCAGTATTTATTTGCTCTCCAGTGTAGTTTTACATGAAGCTCTAGAACCTATTTTTCAGCCATTTCTCCCTCTACCATGCAGGAGTTGATCCTATCAGGATGCTGCCTTGATTTATAGTGAAGTAATGACTAGTTCCTCCATTGATTAGTCTATGAACAGCTGCTCAGCCAGCATCCTCTTAGAGTCCAGTGAGGTTTGGAGAGAAATCACACAAACCTCAATTCTAATTTCCATTGTCTGTTAAACACATATCAGAAAGCATTTCATCAAGGTCCAGCCTCTGCCATATGAACTGTGGATCTGAGAGGATTTAGACACGAAAGGGAGCTGTGAGTTCCTACAGAGACGAGGAAGGCTGCTCAAAGGAGGTGGGGTGTGAGCAGGTCCTTCAAGAATGAGTGAGAGTTGTTTAGGGCAGTGCTACTCAAAATGTGGTCCCCAGACTTGCAGCATCAGCATCTCCTGGGAACTTGTTAGTTATGTGGATTCTTGGATTCCCACCCCAGGTCTCTCAACCAATGAATCTGGGTGGGATCTAACAAGTTGTTAACTAAAAAGACCCACCCAAATAATTCTGATGTATGATCTGGTTTGACTACACCTCTTTTCGGGGGAAGAAATGGCCCCAGGGAGGCTGGAGATGTCTTGGGAACCAAATGGATGGACCAAGTGAAACTCCAGAGAAGCATGAGCCTAGTGATGGTGGAACAGAGGTTCTTTCAGGGAACCATGGGAGGCTGGGCCTGGACGACATCCCTGACTTCCCCATTCACTCCTGTGTGACCTTGGATAACTCATCTAGCATCTCTGAGTGTGTTTTTCCATCCCTGTAAAGGAGGGAAATCACACTGCCTTAGAGGGTGGCTGAAAGATCAAACAATGTAATGTACGTAAAGTCCCTGGCACAATGCCTGGCACAATACAAGCAGCAGAAAATGCTGAATCCCCTGGAGGTGAGGAGCTAGGAAGGAAGAGTGTGGGAAATGAAGAGAGAGGGTCAGGCTTGGGGCCATGGACCTGGTGAACAGGGGCTTTCCTATGATTCCTGTCTTTAGAGGGTGTTTGCTGTTCAGTGCTTTAGAGGGCAGTTGGAGAAGTACATCTCTTTGGGTGGCCATGATAAACAGGGGTCACAGTATCTTGAGGTCCCTTCTGATTACCTGTACCTGAACAGCATATGTCAAGAAGGGTAGAGAGAAAAATCACATTCTATATATCTATGATGGTGATTAAGTAGGAAACAGCCCGCATCCAGACTCCGCTCCTTCTGTCTGCATCACAGAGGGTGTCATGTTGCAGAAATCTCTACCTTAAGAGCGTGTCCCTAGAGGCAAGATTCAGGGACCCCGAAACACTGTGACTTCCCTGGATATGAACTGTTTCTTACTTCATCACCATCATAGACATATAGAATGTGATCGTTCTCCCCACCAATCTTAACATATGCTGTTCAAATGCAGGTAAGCAGAAGGGAAACGTATGTCGCTTCTGCTAGGCAACCTTGGCTAAGCCTTTCAGGTCAATAGCAGACATTTACCGGGTGCTTGCTGTGCAGCAATCCTGGTGCTCATGTATGGGCTCAACCCCCGTGCCTGAGGTGCTCCCCACCTGGAAGGGACACAGGATCCACAGGGTCCTGTGACATCATTTATTCAGCACTGGCCAGGCACGGGGCTCAGCACTTGAAGCACATGATTTCATTTCAGCCTCGCTAGTGCTTTAGGAGGCAGCAAGAAGCCTCAGAGAAAGAGATAGAGGCTCAGAGCAGGGACACCTGGCTCAAGGTCACAAAGTCAGTATAAGACAAAAGTCGACTCAAGCCCAGGCTGTCAGACTGTGGAACCACTTTGCTTTACTGCCTTGAGAGAAAGGATATCATGCCTTGGGCGAGGCAGGGAAGGCTTCACAGGTGATAACATCTGACATCTTTGCAGAGGTTACAAGCTAAATGTGAGTTCTCCAGGTGAACCAAAGGGGTGAGGCATTCTATTCAGAGAGACGAGTGTGTGCACAAATGGCCCTAGGTAAGCTGGGGCCTCTCTGCCAGGGGCTGACCTGTAAGGCACCTCCGGCTCTTACAAGAACCTGCCCCAGCTTCAGTTCTGTCCCCTTCCCTAAAATGAGGAACAGAAGTAGCTGCCCTTTCAGAATCTTCTAGTGCTTCCCACTTCTCCTGTTGCCCTGGTCTGCAGCGGCAGCTCCCAGCTCCTTGGCTCCCAACTCTCCTCCCCAGGCAGCGCCAAGCCTCAGGCTTTCCGGAAGTCACAGTTTATCTCGCTCATTATTCCAAGAAGGGGCCCTGAAAAGGCCTGCCAGCCCCTTGCCTCGCCCTCCACTGACCAGCACACTGCAGGTGCTTGGGAAATCCAGGGATTGAAGTGAGAGGCAGGGCAGCGCAGGCAGAAACTTCCCCTAGGCAACTGCAAGGAGGTTGACCATGCTCCCTGCTTGGCAGAGGGTACAGATACTTATGACTCACTGTTTGCGTTCCCCTCATTACCCTCTAGTAACTGCCACTTGTTAGTAATGAGTTTGCATTTCCCTAAGTTTGTGCAACAGCCTTGAGGAGTCCTGTTTCTCTGAAATAGAATGAATATTGGCACTTAAAATCAAGAGGCCATGATCTTGCTAAATGAACAAATTATTATCTCACAGTGACCCAGCAGGGTGCTGGGAACAGTGGGTCTTCCATGAAAGTTTACTGAAAAAAAGGATGAATGGATGGCAAGAAGGAAGAAAGGGAGGGAGGGAAGGGGGACCTTTAACGTTAACTACAACAGGACCATCACCAATGATTGCGGTTATGATTTTTCCATTTTCTGGACATTAGACCCTTTAGCCACGAGTCTTTAAGCCATTGGGGGCTACAGTGAAATAAACCAACAAATACTTATAGAGCATCTACTATGGGTGAGGACCCCCCCCCACCAGCTCCTGGTGGCCACTGAGTCCCCTCCACAGTCTTTTGGCCATGAAGATAACTTTATTTTTCAAATATCTCCCAATTTTCTTCCAATATAAATGCAACAGCAGGGAATGGAATTGGATTTAGACACCAGGTCAGGTTACTGGTGGACAGGGAAGGCCAGCGGTGCATCTGGGGTCTAATCTAACCCAGGCTTTCATCAATACCTTGTTGTTTCACCCCAGCACACCTGTTCTCATTCATCTGCAGACTGTCTCTTTTTATGATCTGCTGAAGAGGCTTTAAACAATTGTGGAGAGCCAATGTATCTTTCCATCTGCATTAATCAGACAAAAGGTAGAAGTTGTCTAAGATTAAAAATGTCTAACATCTAAGTTTTATTATCTCCTCCCTCCTTTTTTTGTTTTGATCTTAGGACTTCAAGGACAGCAAGGAAGTAAAGGAGAATCAGGAGTTCCAGGTAAAGGGCCGGCTGCATTTTTCTCTCTCAGAGTGATGACGGGGAAGAAGGTCTGCTTGCTCAGAGGGCAGGTCTTGTTGACTTTGAATGTACATCTGTGACCTTCCCCCAAAGTGGATGTTAAGACTCCAGGGCTCTGTCACTCAAGCCTCAGATTTCTCTGCTGCAAAACCTGGGGAACAACAGGACCTCAGCATCCTGAGGGGTGTAGGGTGTGGGGCAACGGCTGAGGAGGCAAAGGGTAAAAATGTAAGGAGAGCTAGGGGTGCAGGCAGAGGCTCCAGGCTGTGCAGCCGCCATGGAGCTGTGCCCCTTCCACTCCAGTCCATGGCTGCTGCTTCCCCACCTCAGCTGTGGCCCCCGAGCCTCTCCTCTCTGCCTCCCACTGCCTGTTGCTGGACTTTCGTATTCTTATCCCCACCTCCAGAGCCTGTGCTTCAGTTGGGTACGGAGTTGGTCCAGCTGCAGGGCAATTGTAGGCCTCTCAACAGCCCTGTCCATGTGAGTGCAAAAGCAAGATTTTTCAGACATGTTGCTTGAGCACCTTTTCTTCCTCATAAGCTAGCTATTATATTACTTTTTTTTTTTTTAATTTTTAGAGACAAAGTGTCTGTGTTGCCGAGGCTGGAGTGCAGTGGTGCCGTGACAGCTCACTGTGGCCTTGGCCTCCCAGGCTCAAGTGATCCTCCCACCTCCGCCTCCCAAAGCACTGGGATTACAGGAGTGAGCCACTGCACCTGGCCTCTATTACTGTTTTAATTCACTGAAGGAGTCACTGAGGCTTAGAAACATTCTAGCAAATTCTCCCTGCACGGCTGGAACTTCCACATAACTATGTAATTCCAGAAGGACCAACAACCTGTGGAATACCACCACAGCTATTTCAACCTGCCTGTTCTCGACAGCATTCACCTGAGAGTTGAGAGATCACTGCAGCCCCCAGCTGGATCAAAGACAGACTGAACATTCAGGCAGCCCAGCCATGAGGGAGGCCTGGCAGCTGAGGATAACTCATTTATTAAACAGCAAGGCCCTTGGGTCTCTCTTGGGAAGGCAGAACTGACCAGTGTCTCTCCTCCCAGGCCCTGCAGGTGTGAAGGGAGAACGGGGAAGCCCGGGGCTGGCAGGCCCCAAGGGAGCCCCTGGACCAGCTGGCCAGAAGGGAGAAAAGGGAGCAAAAGGTAAGGTCTCTGCATCTGATTCCTTGCTTCTTAGGGCTATACTTTACAGTCAATTCTGTACCTTAAAGTAGGAAAGGCCCTGTTTTAAGAGTTTTGGGGGTTTACAGAACCCAGGAGGGTAGAGGTTTATTTCTTTAATTGACAAATCTTGCCCTGGGGGTTGTCCTCGACATGGAGCACACAGCAGTAAGGCGCAGCTCTAACATCTGAGGCAGGAACATGAACCTGCGTTTGAAGCATGCCCCACAACCCAATGTCCCTAGGCGGTTTCCATGAAGGAGATGTACGCATCCCACTCCATGTCTCTGACAGGACCAAGCGTCCCTCCCCAATCTAACTTCAACCCCTCTTGCTGTAGCTCAGGCCCGTTTCTTCCTGCTCAATCATTGACACCAGCAGGATGTCCTGTCCTCATAATGCCAGGCCACAGGCGAGACCCAGGGAGAGTCTGACCGCCCCCACCCCTCTACCTGCTCCCCACTCCTGCAAGTGCAGGCAAAGCGGTCCTGCCTGGGTTTCCTTCAAACCCTGTGGGTTTTCTCCTCATGACAGGATCTCCTGGAGAGCAAGGAGTAAAGGGAGCAAAAGGTGAAAAAGGTAATCACTATTTATAGTCTCATTAATGCTTTCAAGTCAATTCTGTGTGTTGTGTTGTTGGGGGAAGAGACTTTGGTTCTCAAAAAAATTTCTCATTTTGGGGAAAAGTCCCTTGAATGGGTCTAGTCCCTTGAATGAACCTGCCCAGGGCACACAGGCACACAGCAGCAGCCTCCCTCCCCCCCACTCCCTCCCTCTCATTCTTCCTTTCCTTTTCTCTCTCCCTCCCTCCCTCCCTTTTTCCTTTTTTCCTTCTTTCCTTCCTCTCCCTCCCTCCTTCCTTTCCACTCCCTCTCTCTCTCCATTCTTACCTTCCTTCCTTCTCTTTTCTCAACTTTTCTTTTTTCTCTCCACAACACATGACAAGACATGGTGTATGCGATTTACAAACCAGCCACAGGAGCACCTGCCCCCTGGCCTTGCGCCTGCAGGCCCCAGGTGCATGGAGGCTGCATGCCACGTTGGGTTGGTGTTATAAAGTGGGTTGTTCCAGGCTCTGGTGTATCCAAGCAGGGGCATTTCTTTTCCTTTACTATAGAACCTTTAAAATGAAAAGAAAGAGCCAGGATTTACCCAAGACCCAAGGGGCCTCTCTCCTCTTCCACATGTGTTTCTTCACCCAGCTGACATCTCAGTGCCCGTCAGGATTGCCGGCAATAGTAACAGAGGCCGGGCTGAAGTTTACTATGGAGGTAGCTGGGGGACCATTTGTGATGATGACTGGGACAATTATGACGCCACTGTCTTCTGCCGCATGTTGGGTTTCTCCAGAGGAAGGGCAGTGTATGAAGTGGGAGCTGGTAAGTGGCTCATTAGTCAGGGGTCTCTTCCCAGAGGTGTGGATGTGGCTTTCTCTCACTGGTGGGGTGTTGACAAGTTACTCAATGTGGTTTGCCTTAAAAGAAAAGTATTAGTCCAAGGAACCAAAACGCTCTACAGCACAGAGCTCCAGGTGTGCGTCCTTCCAGTTTGGCAATCCCAGCAGAAAGATGAGCTGTCTTTACCAGAGCTGACAGTGAAGGCTGGCCTGGCTTTGGTCAATGTCCATCTAGCCCTGGAGTCAGAATGCCACACGGCTGAGGGTGTTTGCCAGGGGTGGCTCTCCAAAGGACAGCTATGTTGCTGGGACTGGAAGAACAGAGAGAAGATGCAGGGCGGGCAAACACAGACATTCACTCCAACTGTCTGCAAACCAGCAGCCTGGATCGACCAGCAGTCTTGGTTATGATCATCGTTAAAGAGAAGATGGGAAGGGAAGAGAAAGCAAATCAGAGCAGGGACTTAACTAAAATTTGGGGGAATTGTCTTTGGATGCTGGAGACTCAGCCTATGTCTTCCAGTCAAAAGTCTGAACCTTGAGCGAAGGAATTAAGTCCCCAGGGAGAGCCCTTCTCTCTGGCCATGGGAACTGGCCCAGCAGGACACAAGGCTGGTTTCCCTTGCCCCCAACCCCAAATGCTCCTTTTCCTTAACCCAACCCAAATCCCTGCTTTGGAACAGGGCGATGGCATGATTACAGAGGCAGGTGAGGAAGGTGGACACAACAGGAGTGAATTAGCAGAGAAGAGACTAAAGGCTGGGACAACTCCCTAGGAAGAGATTTCAAATAGTGTGGGGGTTAAGTATTAAATATTGGCATGAGACTTTTGTCGAAGGGTAGACAATAGAACGGAGGCAGAGTCATTATGAAAACCCAGGCTAAGCTAGCCATCAAGCACACCGGGCCTGAATGGGCCTGAATGACTGTGGGAGGATTCGGCAGTCTACCCCAGACGGAAGCTCCCGGGCACACACATGGCTGCTTTGCTTTGACTCTAATCCTACCCTTCTTGCTCTCTCTCTTGCTTTCTCTCTATCAAGGCACTGGACAGATCTGGCTGGATAATGTTCAGTGTCAGGGCACAGAGGGGTCCCTGTGGAACTGCAACAAGAATAGCTGGGGCTCTCACAACTGCGGCCACAGCGAGGACGCAGGCGTGGAGTGCAGCGCCTGACCGGGAAGCCCTTTCACTGCTCTGCTCCTGAGGTGTCCTCGGGCTCACACGTGGGAAGGTACAGGATCTCTGAGGAGTTCCCTGGGGAAACTGAGCAGCCTCTGGAGAAGGGCCATCAATAAAGCTCAACATTTCTGGCTGTGGCTGAGTGTCACTGTGTTCATATCTCCCATCCCCATTGATGTGCCCACTCAATGCATACATTTCACTGAATTCTCTCAGGTCCATAGCCAAGGGAAAGTGGGGGTGGAGGTGGTGATGCAAAAGGTGAATGTCACCTAAGGTCAACCTTAGTCTTGACCATCTCTTCAGTCATTCAGACATAACATCTCTCATGGTGAGCTCTCCCTCCCCCTTTTTGTCCTCCCCTGACTGTGACCTGGTAACATACACATGAACTCTCTTCATGCCCTATACTCCACCCTGACTCCGCCTGCCCCACAGGTCCTTGCTCTCTCTCAGCTCCCTGCCTGCTGGGATAAGCCCACTCTCCATGTTGCAAACCACATTGTAAGCCTGAAATCAATCTTAGAGTCTCACTGATCTTTGCTTCCATACATGAGTGGGATTTACAGATTAAGAGAATGGAAATATTTATCTGGAGTGAGAGCAATCAAAAAAGTTTTTTGAAGAAAGCACAATTGGAACTGGACCTTAAAGGGTGGGGAAGACATGAACCCCCTCTTGGCATGCAGTGACTCTGTGGCTTCAGGACCTGTTAGCATAGAAGACTGTTTTCCTGAGCCTCTCCTGTGGCCCTTCTTGTGGCAACAACTGACCAAGCATCTCAAGAACACAGAACACTTGGTGTCAGGTTCTAACTGAGGTCCGAGGGGAGTTAGTGGGTAAGTGGCAGGAAGCTGGAAGAACACTCTAGAAATCGTAGGGAGTTTCAACATGGCTTTATTCTCTCTCTGGGCACAGGTGAGCTGTGGGCACAAGCCGTACATACAGCCTCAGCAAGGCACTTATACATTTTACAGACAACAGCGGCTCCCAGCCAAACACAAGCACACATGAGTGGTTACATCATATGCGTCACATGACGTGGTTCCATAACGTTTGGAGATGAGCACCTGCACTCCAAACCCACTGAGTCATGCTGTGCGGACAGGCTGCCTCAGCCTATTCCTGACTAAGTCACAGCCAATTTCCTTTACATTAGGGCATCACATAATATAAATAATGTTATTCCCATTTTATAAATGAGCAAACTCAGCCTCGGAGTGGGAAAGCAATGTGGTATGCTGGCTGCACTCTGCTCCCCTTATATTCATAGCACTAGCAATGTGACTGCAGCTTCTTTCCCCAGAAGCAAGGTCTGCTTCCCACACCTTGACTCTGGGCTGGCCTCGATACTTGCTTTGGCCAACAAAGTGGCAGAAGTGCTGGGAAGCAGTTTTAAGCCTGGGCCTCAAGGGACCTTGCACTCACTCGCTCTCCCTTGGAATCCAAGGTGTGTTATGAAAACAAGACTGACAGTTACAGGACAGGGGCGCTGAGCATGTGGAGGGGGTCAGTTGCCCCAGCTGAGGCCATTGTTCATCAGCTAACCACAGCTAACCACAGCTGCATTAGTGGGCCTAGCTGAGATGGTCAAGTCCAGCCCACAGCAGAAGAACTATCTGCCCAACTAACCCACAAACTCTTGAGAAATTACAAATGATTGTGGCTTACCACCACTAGATTTAGGGGTGGCTTGTTATGCAGCAACTGATAAAATTAGTTTACAGAGGACAGATACCTAAGAAGGGCAGAACTGGGAATCAAACCCAGGTCTGTCCGGCACCAGTAAGATTGAGAGAAAGGAGGGTTGCTGCTGCCGGCTCCTCTGCCAAGTGCCTCCTCCCGTAACTCTCAGGCTGTGCTAAGCTGAAGAAATTTCTCTTTCAGATCCACAGGGGCTGCTGTACGCACATGCCTGCTGTGTGTCAGGACACTGGTTTTGTGGCTGATGATGGGGCTGAAGAGGAACTGGGTAAAACCAGCCCTACAGTGCCATCTGGGGCTGCTGAATGTGGGGCATGGCCTCCACATGACTCTGTGGCAGGAGACTTGGCTGCCCTGTCCACTTGAAATGTCTCCTCCCCGCTGCTCTCCGATCTGGGCTACGGCCTGCAGCTCTGGGCAGACTGGCTGGGCAGGACAGAGATGGCAGGACTCTCAAAGAAAAACCCTGTGCACAAGCCCTCCTGCCGCTCCCCCGCCCAGCAGGGAACCCCACAGGGCACTTCCCAGCAGCAGATCATAGAGGTGTGGGTGAGAACAAAAGTTCTGGAGTCCGATGGCCCAGGTTAGGGTCCTGGTGCTGCTGTGCAATGGCTCTGGCACCTGCACAAGAAAGCCGTCAAGACCCTCTGGGCCCAGTTTCCTTCCCTGTAAAACAAATAGTAACAGTTCCTTCCTCGTAGAGTTCTTGTGAGGATTCACTGAAATAATAAGCAAAAAGACAGCATTTAAAGTGGTGTCTGGCACACAGTAGGCACTCAGCCTTCATTGCAGTCACCCTTCGAGACTCTTCCCAGCTCACCATCCCCCAACATTGGCCCCACTGAGCCCTCTGCACACTGGGTCTTCTCAGGCCCTCCCATCAGCACCAGGCTTGGAGGTCTAGGATGGTGAGTCTGTGGCTCGTCCAGAAGCCAACAGAGGTAGAGTTAGGCGTGCAAGAGACGTACTGAGGGTAGCACCTGTGAAAGGGAAAAGGTGGAGGAAGTGGGATGAGCAGGACTGCGATGCTGACACACCCCTGAATTGGCCAAATTTACAGGGAGACCCAGAGCAAGGATGGCCTCTCAGAGGGGTCCTGGGGGGCAGGAGTAGCAGGCCCTAGTGCCTTTTCCTGCCCTGCTCAGTCCCTGGCCGGGGGCTGCCCCAAATGCACGGCCTTGGCTGGTGAGTGGAAGGGAGTCCTGAAGGTGCTGCTGCAGGGCTGGAGGCTCCCACGCTCTCTGCTGCCCGATCGCAGGTTCTCTCCAGAGGCCAGAGATTCAGAAGCACTAGAGAGATTCAGAGAATCCCTGGCTGCGAAATGGTCTGCTGAAAAGAGGGTGGGATTTGGGATCACATTCATATCCCAGCACTAATGACCAGTTGTGTGGCTTTGAGGATGCCACAAAACCTCTCGGAGTTCCTATTTCTCATCTGTAAGGTGGGAAGAATGATCATGAAAATACTGCCATCTGTAGTGACTGCTGTGCTTTCAGCACATACTGGGACTGAATAATCATGGTTTTATTAAAATAGCTTCTGATTCCAAGCCTCATTCTTACCAGGTCTCCACCCACAGTATCTTTCCCTCCTCCTTCCACCACTCCAGAATTCTCCCCACCCTTTAAGGTCTAGTTCAAATTACGCTTCCTTTAGAAAACCTTTTCGATTGCTCTCACTTCAGATAAATATTTCCTTTCCTCTTTATTCATATAGCCCACCCATGTAAAGAAGTAAAGTTCAGTGAGAATCTAAGACTTACTTACAATGTGATTTGGTACATGCTAGATGCTAGATGTGTCGTGTTTTTGTACTGAATACCCGTGATCGTTTTTATTCCTCTCAGCAACGTTGAGTGAAGCATTCCGTTATTATCTCCATTTCACAAATGTGAAAACTGAGGCTGAAAGAAAATGATTTTCCTTTGGTCTTTAAAACTCATCTCCTGGTCTTTCAGTTTTAAATACATTTTTGCTTGCACTGTGCCAGATTCGAGAGGCATTCAGAAAACATACATTGTTGCAAAATGAATCAAACAGTACATAGGAATCTCTATTATTAAAATGGTACACAAATGGCACTCACCTGATGGGGTTGTTCTAAGTCTGTGGGATTAAGCAGATGATTAAGCCGACTTCAAGGAATTTGTTCAAATACTCTTCAGTTCCCCTTTGTGGCAGAGTAATCAGAGGTGAATAAGGCCAAATCCTAGGAATATAAACCACCAACTCACAAAAAGAGAGACTATAGGCTAGTAAACATATTTTTTAAACGTTTATCCCCACTTACAATAAAAGAAATGCAAAAAAGAGAGAGAACATTTATTTGCATGTCAAATTGGCAATTAAAAAAGTCCATGATGTTGGTGAGACAGGAAGAAAACAGGCTCCAGTACTCACTGTGAATAGAAATAGAGATGGATTTTCAGTGAGGGAAAGGAGCAATATGGCAAGATGTAACCCAAGCGTTTTGAAACAAACAAAAACACTAATGAAATGCCACTGTATTGGTCAGCTATTGCTGTGTAACAGATCACACCCAAATGGTAGGTTACAACAATTGCTTATGCTCACCCACACATCTGCGGGTCAGCTGGGGATTGGCTATCTAGGCTGGACTCGACTAAGCAGCTCTGCCTCAGGCCACAGGACCAGCTGGTCTTGGCTCCTTGCTGTGGCTCTGGCTCAGGTCTGCTCCATCTGTCTTCTCTCTGGAGCTCTTCTGGCGAAAGCAGTGGATACAAAGGCAAGCAGGAAGACACTGATTTCTCTTAAGGCCTGGGCTCTGGAGTGGCACATTTCACTGGTCAAAGCAAGTCACATAGGCAAGCCCAAAGTCAGAGCGGAGAAGTTCACTCCACCTAGAGTGGAAGGATGGTAAAGCCACATGGCAAAGGGTGTGGACAGGAGGGGTGCAGAACCAGGCTAACGAGACAATCTGCCAACCCACAGAACTGCATGCGAGCTCTTTGGAGTATTGTGAAGAGCACTGTGGAGTCACACAAATGTGCCTTTAACTTACGTAAATTCTACTACCTGTGTTCAGAAACATGTAAAGAAAGCGGCCATTTAAACAGTAGTCTAAAGTGCTGTTTTGTATGTACCTTCTTTATTATAGGCTACACGTTATATCTTTACACATATACATTAGTGTACATGATGTGTATACAAAACAATGACTACTGTACTTTATGGATGCTTTAAGAGGTTTTCCAAGGTACTTCACTATATTTGACTATATGTATGAGCTGAGATTTTCTTCCATTCTAGAGAAGAATGAGAAATAGCCAGTGGCCAACAGTAGAGGTTTGATTAACTAAATGATAGTACATTAAATGTAATTACAGACTCGTAACTATTATAAACCATATTACAGAGGATGCTTAGAAACATGGGGAAGTATTCATGGTATATTTAAGGAAAAACGTTGTAAAACAATATGTACAGAAAGACTACAATGAAACAAGAACAGTTGTCTCTTCCCTCACCAACTCCACTCCAAATTCAATCTAGCACCAAAGACCTGAGTCACCCTCGATGTTTCTTGGGTCTGTCCTCTTATTCCCCACCCCCAACCACTCCATCCCTACCCCTCACGTGCCCAAGCCACAGCATTTGTGGCCTAGAAGATTGCAATAGCTTCCAAACTGGTCTCTCTCCCTTCTACTGTGCTCCCTTCTATCCATTAGACTAAAGCAGCCAGAGGGACCTCAGATCTAGTCGCTTCGCTTGCTTAAAATCCTTCCAAGACCACTTGCTGTCATTACAAGGAAGTCCCCACTCCCAGCCACAGTGTAAGAGGTCCTCAGTCATCTGGCCTTGATGACCTCTCAGTTTTCAGATCACCACTTTCCTCCTACCCAGAATCTACTCTCCAGCCTGAGGAACTCAGTATTCAGAGCACCTGTGGTGATTCATCTCTCCCTCCACCTTTTTGTCCTGAGTCTCAAACACCTGGGTTCTGCTTGCATGGCGGTGGTCAGCAAGGTCTGGAACTGCTCACTGCCTCTCTCTGCTCTGACGCAAGGGCCTTTTCTACCTTGCTACATCCCCATTGTTGAGGATGGTGCATGGCACACAGTATGTGTATGTATATATATATATATAATAAATGAATTGTTTTTAAAAAATGTACACGCTGAGGGGAAAATTACGAAGAAGTGGAAGAAAACACACCAAAATGTTTCTGTTTGGTAATAGGATCTGATTGATTTTAATTTTGTTTTTTGTACTTTTCCATGGCTTTAGGATTGTCTACCATGAGTTTTCTGTTTATAAACAGAAAAAAAATATTGCCAGTTAAAGCAAGCAATGAAATTGCAAGATGCATCATCAAAGAACCTAGAAACCTCCTCCTCTTGAGCTTGAACTTTCAGTCTTGGACGCCCTGGGTCTGCTGTGTGTCACTGGTGGGCGGGCCCATTCCAGGACAGGAGGTACAGGGTCCAGAGAACACTGACCCTGGGCAGGCTGAGAAAAGAAATGGAGCTGAAGATGGGGGGAAAGAGAAGGGATACAGGGGAGAACTTAGCATTTTAGAGCAAAATATAATACATCCTGTTTGTATGCTGATGGGAATGACCCAGTAGAGAGGAAGAAATCAATAATTCAAGAGAGAGGGTATAATTTCAGGAGCAGAGTCATTACGAGGACGAGAGGGTAAAGGATCCTGAGCAATCGGTGGGAACAGGAATAGTTTTCTCCAGTACAGCAGTAAGGAAGGCAAAACTATGAATAAAGATGCAGTCACCAGTGGATCTGGTGGTGGGAAGATGAGGAATGAGGGAGTTCTCATCTGAAAATTGCTTCTATTTTCTCAGAGGGCATGAGCCAAGGTCAGCAGCTGAGCGGTTGGGGAGGAACAGGTGCTGGCAGGTTGTCAGGGGAGAAGGATCCAACTCTGGAGTGAGGAGGGTATGCTGCTGCCTTTCCTGGAAGTGTCAGGGATCATCAGGAGGCCATTCTTTGAGGACTCACCCTGTGCCAGGCACATGCTTTCTCATGGAATCTGCAGAGCAGTCTGCAAGGAAGATACTACAAGGACCATTTACAGATGAGGAGCTGTGTGTTCACAGTTATACAGCTGTTAGGAGGCTGAGGCAGGATTTGAACCCGGGTGTGTGTTCAATGACAGAGATGAGTGATCCTTCACTCATCCTGCAGAAGACACCTGTGCAGCACCTTCATTTGCTCCCTCTCCTTTCTACCCAGCTAGGCATCAGCTCTTGCCATGGCTAGCCTCCTGGTTAAGTCTCATTTCCTGAGAATGGAACATTTGGAAGCTCTAATACATCGATGGCTGCTGATAGTTTAATGTCCTAACCCAAGCACAGCTTAATCCTGTGCTGCACCTGTTTTCCTTTGTACCTGTCACAACTGTGTCCCCAAACCTCACCATCTCACGCTTGCATCTTCCCCACTGCAACTTAGGAGATATTGACACCACTGCTTGCTATCCCCGAGGTACTGTGCTGAACACTGCTGATAGGAAAAGCAGAGACCCAGTTCCTGCGCCAAGGCCGGGGTCCACAGAAAATCAAGAGGAAGTGTGATTTCAGCACAGCGATGGGCTGGGGTGGCCCAGGAAGGTGAGGCCTGTGATGTGAACTCCCAGCAGGCCCAGGGCCAGATTGAAATTCCTTCCTGCACCCCGCTCCCTAGCTCTATATAGTACAACCTTAATGAACACGGACAAAGCTGCTTCATTTTGTCTCCCCAAAATAACAGTAAAGATAAAACATGAAATGTGCAGGTTTGTTCAAATGCATGTCAAAACAGCATTTTACTGGATTTTCTGACTGCAGTGCTTGGGTCAGCTGATGAGAGCTTTTCTCTGCATCTCCACACCTCTTGGTGAGGCATGGGAAGAACGTAGTAGGTGCCTCATGGCACACAGAAGGTGCTTGGTACACACAGGTGCTTGGCCCCCGAGGAACTTAGCAAACCCTGGGAGGATGACTGGCTGTTCCAGGTAGTGGCAGGGCTGGAGATTGAGGAACAGCCTGGGGAAAGGTGAGTTTCAGGTCGCTGGGCTCCAGAAACATAACCTGGGCTTCCCCGCCCCTCTGTCCCTTCCGAGTAGACGGCTTGGGGGGCTTCCTCCAGCGGCCGCCGGGCGCGCTGCGGAAGGTCGCCTTCTCTCTCCCGGCACGCGGGGGCGCTGCAGGCCGTGCTCAGCCCTCCAGGAGCCAGCCCGTCTCCACGCTCGCGGGCGGCGCTGGGACCCGGAGAGGCTGCGGCTCCCCGCTAAGGCTCCTGCGGCCCGGGTCTCCCGGACCCAGCCCACCCACCTCTGAAGAAATATGCCCCTGTCCAGTTGTACGGGACCCACGGTCCGCCAAACTCCCTCCTCGCTCTCTCCTTCCCGACCCCCGAGTAATAACAAATCCACGGCTGACTCTGGACAAATGACATTCAAAAAGCTATGTGCAGGTGGCCAGCGCCCTTAGAACGCAGGGAAACTCCCACATATTAAGCACCGACCGTGAACTGGTACTCTGTAGGTTCTTTATAGACATTAATTCCCAGAACAATCCCATGACAGGCTGTAATGCTCATTTTACTAAGAATAAAACAAGCTCAGAGAGGTTAGGTTTGCCCAGGGCCACGCAGCAAACCGGTAAGCAACGGAACTGGTAGTCCAAACCCAAGGCTGACCCAGAGGGCCATGTCTTCCCCTATTCGTGCCACCCTCTTCCCATGCCAACTCCTCAGGGTAAAGAATTCGGGCAAGAGGAGGTGGCTACTCCCGCAGGTTTGCTGGAGGGACTTCGGAAGAGCTTGCGGAGACGAGTTCTGTAGCGGCAAAACATCAAAGTAGTCAAGGGGCTCGAGTTCTAGTCCCTAGTCTGCCAAATAGTGGGTTAGGACATCAAGCCAAGGCTTTCTCCTCCAGGTCCCGTTTCTTCCTTTGGACTAGGAAGAGTGGGACTGGGTAGTTTAAACACCACTACCATCTCCTACAGTTTGTGCATGGAAGACTCTGGATGTGGGGCTTCTACTAAGGGCTGGTGAATGAGGAGAGAAGAGAGCCAGGAGGAGGCCTTCACACAACCCATCTTGGGGCTGTGCCATCTGTAAAATAAGGTTGCTGGATACCCGAGGCCCAGAGCCCCTGAAGAGTGCCCCCAGCCGCAGACCTGCCTAGGGCGCAGGGCAGCACAGGCCCACACCAGCATGCACTCACCCATGGTCTCGGGGGCCACCTGCTGTCTCGTGCCCTCTGGCATTTGATAGACCCCCTTCCGTCTGCTGGAAGCTGCCTCTCTCCTCCAGCTCTTTCCCCAAGGAATGTTTCTGGTTTAATTCTGTTTTAACAAATTTACCTGGACTCATTCTAAGTGCCAGGCCTGCAACAGGTGCTGGGCATTTGACCTGAGCCAGCCGGACCCTCAAGGTGCTCAGCCCAGCGGAGGGGCAGAACTATCAAGACAGCTCAATGATCTAATATGGGGTGCAGGGACACAGAGGAGGATGGGAACCCACCCGGGCTGGTGAAGGACAGGGAGCCTTCCCCTGGGATCCCCACCTGGGTTGGAAAATGAGTACAAGGCAACAAGAGGAGAAGCAGATGTTGCAGGAGGAGGGAGCTGCATGAACCAGTATGGGGCTGGACATTCAGGGGATACAACCAGTAAGGAGGCCCGCCCAGGAGCCCAGCCAAGACAGCATGGGGCAGGCACAGGCCCAGGGGCATGGATAGGAGGGCCTGCAATGCACAGAGCAGAGGGCAGAGTTCTAGCTGATACCAGAGTCCCAGGCAGGGTGCCCAGGAATGTAGCTGTGTTAGTCACCAAAACAGAGAATGCGGGAGACAGGCAGGTCAGGGGAGAGATAAGCTTGGATTTCTCTGTAGGACCTGAGAAGAGCTGTCAATTGGCATGGGTAGCAGGGACCCTTAGGGGCTACGTGGGCCTGCTGAGGGGGCCCTTCCATGGCACCCCAGCCATGTGGGTGTGAGTGTAGAAAGTTCTCAGAGACAATGAAGGTGACTGTGGTGCTGATTGTGGCCCCTGCTGTCATTGATAAAAGAAGCTGAGATTAAAAATCAGCCTCTCCCCTGGTGAGTTGCATTTACAGATGCTCCTAGCTTTGCACCCAATGGTGCTTTATCTCCTGGATGAATGGACTTGACTCTTGGAGAAATTGACAGCCCAGGACCAAACTCCCATCAGGCAAAGAGACCAAGGTGTCACTGCCTGCATCAGTGTTCCCAGAGAGCTCTCTTCACTCCCATCCATAGAGGGTTAGCTTACAGAGCAGGGGCATATGGCAGATCAGAGGCAAAATTACCCTGCAAAGCCTGCAGACCTCTCAGGCCTTCCTGTGGCAAGAAGCCACAGGGATGCACTTAACAAAAGTGTATTGAGCAGCTTCTTTGTGCCAGGCATTGTGCCAGGCACTGGAGATCCAGCAATGAAAGTCTAGATCCAGGTACCTCAGGACTTTACAGTCTAGTGGACATCAGGCAATTCCAGCAAGGCATGACACATAGAGTCACAGGATGGTGACATAAATGCCTAGAGGAAGGGCATTTGCGAAGACTTGAAAAGGGGAGGGAGAAGGGCACGCTGTGCTCTATTACCATAGTTTCTGGTGAAATCATATGAATTTTTCTTTTTATTGAGCATCTACTATCTACCAGGTCCCTGAGATGAAGCATCTCTAATCTGTGCCATCACTTAGATGGCACTTTATAAAGAGAGAAACCACCCTCTGAAAGAATAATTGGCTTGTTCTAGGCCACACTTTGCGAGGAGAGGAAAGAGGTTCAAATCCAGGGGTATCTGACTCCAAGGCTCAAACTCTTCACCCCACAGTGTCATGTACTCCAGCCCTCTGTAGGCTGTACTCTACAGGATCCTCTATGGTAAAGTAGAGAAACGGAAGAATACATTACCAAGGCTTGAGCCAAGGCCTAGGAAATGTAGAAAATCAGAATGCTAGCGTGGGAGGATTTTTTAACATCATGATGCTGGGCACAGTGGCTCATGCCTATAATTCCAGCAGTTTGGGAGGCCAAGGTGGGTGGATCACCTGAGGTCAGGAGTTCGAGGCCAGCTTGACCAACATGGTGAAACCCTGTCTCTACTAAAAATACAAAGATTAGCCAGACGTGGTGGCATGCACTTGTAATCCCAGCTACTTGAGAGGCTGAGGCAGGAGAATCACTTGAACTTAGGAGGCAGAGGTTGTAGTGAGCTGAGATTATACCACTGCTCTCCAGCCTGGGCAACAGAGTGAGACTCGGTCTCAAAATAAATAAATAATGTCATGACTTGAGTTGGAGTCCTTAGATTGGCCCCAGGACACAGCTGGTTGGCAGCTGATCTAGATTAGAACTCAGATCTCCTTCTTGGCTCCCAATTCAGGTCTTCTTTCGCTCAAGGAGCTGTGCCACTCTCTTTGGAACACACACACACACACACACACATAGAGTTGCCCAAATCAGTGGATGATTCTGTCTTTGGGCAGCACAATACTTAGATGCTTTGAGATCACAGTGAAATGGAAATTATTCAGAACAAATTTCTGCTACGGGAGTGTCTTGGGCGAGATGATGGGGGCTGAGAGTAGTTGGGAAACATCTCAGACCCTTTGTAGGAGATCTTCCTACAGGCCCCAGTGAACAAGATACAGTGACAGAACGACTTCACAAAATAGAGAAACAATGAGATCAGAGGGTTTGTCGAGAGACTCCCTGTCCTGGCCCCTGTTTGCTGAGCAATTCATGGATGTTTCTCCCATATGGGCAAGCTACTCAGTTGTTGTCTTATGTAATTTTATTTAAAATGTATGATAAAATAGTAACATATTTAGCTGATAAAGTTCAAACCATTTTGAAAAATTTGTTTCTTTCACTTTTTATTTTTTAAATTAATTTTTATTTTTATTTTAAGTTCCAGGGTACATGTGCAGGCTGTACAGGTCTGTTGCACAGGTAAATGTGTACCATGGTAGTTTGCTGCACCTATCAACCCATCACTTAGGTATTCAGCCCAGAATGCATTGGCTATTTCTTCCAGTGCTCTTCCCTCTCACCCCATCTCCTGACAGGCCCCAGTGTGTGTTGTTCCCCTCTCAAAACAGTTCTTGAAAACATAAAATACATAGTACCAGCCTTAGCCTTCCTTTCTACACTGACCCCCACTCATTTCTCCTCCCAGACATATTTTACACTCCACAGTCAAAAGTCAGACTTACAGTTTACACCAAAGGGGCAAGTCTTTTTTTGTTTTTAACACTTTTTTTTTTTTTTTTTTTTTTAGGGATCTACTCCTACATTTCTTATCTCACTTGATGGAATAACCATTCAACAATTCACATAGTGTGTCAAGCCAGAAATGGTTACTAGTTTTAAATGTATTCTTCCTCCCAAAATAATTTACTGTAATCCATATACAGTATGTAGGGTTTTTATTAACACACACAGCATGATGCTGAACACACTGTTCTCTGCTGAGTCGAGTTTATCCTTCCTTATCGCTATGGCATATTCCACAGTAGAGATGCCGCATAACTCACTCGCCTGGTCCTCAGTCCTTGGCTTGTTTGTAGTCAAGGCTATCACAAACAGTGGTGCTGGGAGCCCCTTCCCAGTGCCTCTTGGTGAATCTCTACAGAGGCAGCTGTGGCGGAATTGCTGGATTAAATAGTATATGCAATTGAAATGTTGACACATTCCTAAATTGTCTTCGAAAAAGGTTGTGCCCAGTGACTTGCACCAGCAGTAAGAGGGTGCCTATTTCCCCACACCTTTGACAGTGCTGGGTACTAATTTGCATTTTAATATTTGCCAATCTGAGATGTGACTGATGAAGGTTCATTGTTGTTTTGAATTACATTTCTTTAATTATGAGTTGGGATGAGAATATTTTCCTCCAAGCTCTAATTTTTAAGAACTTCCTGTTCACATCTGCTCATTTAGGGTCTTTTTTTCAATGGTTCTCTCAACGTAAATCAAGGAAATTAGTCTTTCGTTTGTCATTTGCATTTCCAGTACCTTTACAGTTTATCCTGAAGCTTTTTTTCCCCTCTCCATACTAAAGCTTTTAAATTTTTGCGTAGACAAATTCATCAGTCTTTTCCTTTGTGGCTTTGGGGTTACGCTGTTATTTAAATATTTTATAGCTCATTTCACTTTTCACCCAAATAAAGTGTAAGGTGCTTATAACATTGCCTGCAGATTCTAACACAATGCCTTGTGCTTGGCAGGTATGCCTTAAAGTATTTACTGATGAGATAGATAGATGACAGATTAATAGATTAGATAGATAGATAGATAGATAGATAGATAGATAGATAGATGATAGAAGGGGAGAGAGAGATGATAGAGATACAAGATAGATAGATAGATGATAGATAGATAGATAGATAGATAGATAGATAGATAGATAGATATGAATAGATAGATGGATACAGGAAATATTTAACAGTGGTAGCCCTTGCTTTGCTCATTTAAAAAGCTGTTTTTAAAATACCAAATGCACTGTGTATTTTTTTTAAACATTCTCTGCCCTTGATTTTCTCAACATCTCTTGGAGTCTCAACCCACTTGTCTCCCTGCCTCTCCCTGAGCCTTCCTCCCTGGCTCCTTTCTCACGGCGTGCCCCTTAAAACTTGACACCACCCTCGTCTTTCTTCTCTGTCCTCATGTTCCCTAGCAGGAATGACACCAAGGGGTGGCTGGGAGTGGTTACCACCCAACTTCATCTGCTTCCTTCTGAGGAGCCCTCCAAAGCAGATGAGGAAGAAGGAGAAGAGAGAAAAGGAGAAAAAAAAGAAGCAAAGTATGTGTTTTCTCATTCTTAAGTAAAGCTTGAATGAACAAATATTTCAGACTTTGTTATTTCTATTGGCATCATCTAAGCAAGAGCAGGGAGATATATGCACGCTTGCAGCCTTCAGCCAAGCACTCCTCCAGCATTGCTGCTGCTGCTCTGTCTCTCCTGGGTGTCACCTTGCTGCCTGGGACACCTTGCCCACTGCCACAGCACTGCCACAGCTCTGCCACCCTCCAGATGCCCCACAAAGGCCTTCAACCCATACAACAGGATGTATTGTAAAAAGCAAGTCTCACCCTGACTGAAACCCCTCATTCCCATACCTGGTCTCTGTTAACTGTTTCTTGTGTATCATTCCCAATATATTCTAAACATTTAAAAGCACTTATGCTTATCTTACAAGTGTCGGCTTAGTACTCATCCTGCTCTGCATGGCATTTTTCTCTTAGCAAAGTATCGAGGAGATGAAGCCCTATGACCACAGCCTGGATACCACGCTCAGATCCTTGGCAGCCTGGTATTCCATCAAAAGGCTGTATTGGAACCAATTTAACTGGATGACTATTAAAGAACAGTTAGACTTTTCAAGTTCTTTGAGGTGCTGCCATGGATATCTTTGTGTATCACTATCCCTAGAATATTGACTCCATGAAGCAGTGTGGCAGGCAGAGTAACGGACTCCCAAGATGTCCACATCCTAGTCCCCAGACGTGTGAACGTGTTACCTTATGTGGAAAAGGCCACATACGTTTGGAAATGTGATTCAATTAAAGATTTCAAGAAGGGAAGATGATCCTGGGTTATCTGGATGGGTCCAGTAAAAAATCCCAGGGTCTGAGGAAGAGGAATACAGGAGGGTCAAAGTCAGAGCAAGGGTGAGGGGGCCACGAGCCCAGGAGTGCTGGCAGCCTGTAAAGCTGGAAACAGAAGGAACCATTCTTCCCAAGAGCCTCCAGATGGAACATAGCCCTGCTGATGCCTTCACAGTAGACTGCTGACCTCCAGAACTGTAAATAATCCATCTGTATTAAGTCACTTTATGGCAATTTGTTACCGCAGCAGCAGAGAACTAATACAGAGGTGTGTTTTGCTGCCTGCACATTGCAATCCCAATGTAAGACCAGTGCCTGGCACGTAGTAGGAGCTTACCACACGTTTGCTGAGTGACTAGAGGTGCCTGTGTATTACAACTGTAGAATAGCTTCCGCCAGTGGCACTGCCCTCTGAAAGGGGTGACATATTTAAACATTGGTAAATATTGCCAGATTCTCATCCAAAGAGGCTGCACTGATTTACATTCTCATTAGCAGTACATGACTGTGCCTTCCTCCCCATGCTCTGGCCTGCACTGTATATCGTCATCATTATTTTGCCAACATAATTGTGAAAAATGGCATCTCATTGTGTTGATGTGTGTTTTTTAATGACAAGTGAGTCTGAGCTTCTTTTCATGCGCTTACTGATCATTTGTGCTTCCCCATTTGTGAACTGCCTAAACATGTTCATTCCCTCTTTTTAAAAAATGGAGTTATTGTTCTTTTTCACTAATTCACAAGAGCCCTTCATGTTGCATGGATATGAATATGTAAATATATTCCCTTGGTTTGTCCTTTTGCCTTATTCGTGGTATTTTTTCACCATGGAGAAAATTTTAATTTGACAAAGGCATGAATGAGGTGCTCATTCTAATTTGGCAGAGAAGAGAGGGGAGATCATTCAGTCACAGCTGACAGGAGCAAAGGCTCTGAGATAAGAAAGAACAAGGAAGATTAATATGACTGGAGCAGTTAGGGAGAGAAGGATTGATGAGGTGTGTGTTGTCAGGCTAGGGGAGCCGGAGAGCAACAGTGGAGACAGCTAAAAGCTGGATGGGGGATTTGGATCCTCCACTCCGTACAGGCAAGTGAACAGTCTTTATTTTTAAATGTTGTAAAAATTCCTTATAAAGTGCAGGTACAGTTTTAGGTATTTAAAATACTTTATCCTGGATGGGCACAGTGCCTCATGCCGATAAATCCAGCATTTTGGGAGGCCAAGGCAGACGGATGGCTTGAGGTCAGGAGTTTGAGACCAGCCTGGCCAACAGGGTTAAACCTCATCTCTACTAAACATACAAAAATTAGCCTGGCATGGTGGTGCGCTCCTGTAATTCCAGTTACTCAGGAGGCTGAGGCAGGAGAACTGCCTGAACCCGGGGAGGCAGAGGTTGCAGTGAGCTGAGATCATGCCACTGTACTCCAGCCAGGGTGTCAGAACAAGACTCCATCTCAAAAAATAATAAATAATAAAATGAAATAAATTTAAAAATAAAGTAAAACACTTTAATCTATTCTTTCTTCACAGTCCTGGGAGTAGTACTATTATACCCATTTCAAAAGTGAAGAGATGAAAGTTCAGAGAGGTTAGGTAACTTGCCTAGGGTCACCCAGCCTGTAAAAAACAGAAGCATCTCTGCTTGACTTACAAGTCAAGTTTCCACCACTGCACTCATGACAGTCCTATGAGGCATATGTATGCCATTTACAGAGGAGGAAACTGGGTCTCAGAGCAGTTAGTTAATTTGTTCAAGATCACACAGCTTGTAGGGGGAGGAATTAGATTTGGACTCAGACCTGCTGACCCCAAAGCCCTTGCTGTTCTCGTTTTCTCCCTTTATCCATTCTCTGAGCACAGAAGTCACCAAAGAGCCTGATTTAACTGATCTGGTGTGACTTTGGAAACATCCGCAATTAATGCCAATGTTCCACCAGGTTGGGAACCACTGCCCTGGCACAGGAAGGCGAGGCCCTGGAAGAAATGCCAGTCTGTTAAGTTATTCTCTGCAAGTAGTGGCCTCCCTGGGGGACCTGGGCCATCACTACCCAAACTAAGCCCATTTGCCCAGCTGCAGCCCAGCAGGCCCACAGCAATGAGACTGAATGCTGGACAGGGCAGAGGAATTTTTAAGCAATTCAGTTTTTCATTAACCTTAGATTCAAAATCTCATTCAGCACTTTCTTTGGAAGCACTCCTAAGGCCCAGGCAAGGAGGCCATGCCCTAGCCTTGTGCCTCTGGTGTCCTCACTTTGAGGTACTTTCCTTGAAATTCTCTGAGCTCCCCTTGGGTACCTAGGCCCAGCCAGGGCTAGGAGTTCTGTTCAGGCAGGGCATCCCAGGCCCAGGCCGAGTCCTGTGTACATCTGAGATTCTAGAAGCAACCCCACTGACATTTCCTTAAGGTCCTTCTAGGACCTGAAAATCTCCAGGGCTGGCAGAGCCATCTATGCAGGACACCCCTAGCCACCCAGACCTGGACCGGCAAGGCCTCTGTTCACATTTCTCCCCTTTCACATGGTCGCAGGCCCTCTTCCCTGAACATAAGGTCTATAAGACAACTGAAGAAGCTCCAGGACTTATGCCTGAAGGGTCATCCAAGGCTAGCCCATGGTTGCAGAAGGGCGGTTGCTGAGCAGATTGTGACTGCTGGCCAGGATAATATTTTTTTCACTGGATGGCAGGAGCATGGGCCTCCAGAATGGGGCTGACTTGCTGACCAGGGGCAAACCACACTCATGATGGACAGAGGAGGGATTTAAGGCTCTGAGCTACACAGTATCTCCCTTGGACCCTTGGTGCAAGCCACCTTTGTATGTCCATGTATTGGTTCTCACTGGGCATGTTTCCACCACATGCTCTCTCAAGTCTAAGGTACCTATGAGTGGTGAGGATGGTGGCAGGCATCTTTTACCCCACGCACTTTCTGTCACTGGATCCAGGACAGTGCCCCTAACCTCCTCCACAGATTCCAAGTCTGGCAGTCTTCAGGGATGGCCACGCCCATTTCTGAGGGCTTTGGAGAGAACGTCAACGAACCTGTCCAATGGAGGCATGCTCTTGCAGTGACGGGTGTGGTGATATCATGTTCCCTCGGCTCATCTTAAGACACACCAAAGTGAGGATGGACCCGTCTTCTTTTTCCTCTCATCCCTTTGTCTATCCTCTGCCCTTGTGATGGTGTGTGGAAGGCAGGGGTGTGGGCCACCATGACAGCCGTCACATTCCACAGATGCAGTGATCGCAGCCGAACAAGTTCAAGAGATGATGTGGGTGGAGGATGTGCTGTTTTATGTTTATGCTACAAAATTCCAAATGGTAAATTCAACACGACTGGAAGACGAATTATTGTTCTTGCATTATTAGGGCAAGGCTTGCGCATGTGGTCATCAACAACAAAGCACAATAACAACTCAGTCACCGAAGTCAGCACTCGTGGGCACCACAATGGGTGAGGAAGGATGTAAACAGCATTAAGTAAACAGCATGAAGGAACTGCAAAGGTAAAAAGATTAATATGGTTTCAGGCCATACAGGTTACAAAAAGCTGTGGCATTATGAGATGGTGCTGCCACCTCACAGTAGGAAATGTGAAACAAGCCAGGTATGTGCATTTGACAGGGAGATGGCTCCTGGAGCTGACCAGGAAGACACAGCGCCTATTCACTCCAAACGATCTTCACCGGCACTGATTGGACAATAAGCAAACACTCAAGTTTGTTTTCTCTTCTCATTATTCTAAATCTTAATCAGTAAATTATTATACTCCATGTGGATTTCACAACACAGTTTTAATCAAATGTTTTCCTGGGGCTCCATGTACCCTAAGGACCATTCTGTTCTTTGGGCTTGTTGAAGCTGTGAAAATGCACGTAATTACTAATGTATATAATTCATTCGATGCTGCTTGTGTTCCCTGAACCATGTTAAGCATGGTGTTAGCATTGTTTCAGCTTCACGTCACCCTCAAGGAGGCCTATTCTAGCACTATCTTCATTTTCTACCTGGGGGATGTGAGACTCAGAGAGCTAAACCAGCTTGCCTGAAGTCACACAGCAGAATAGGTGACTGAAGCAGGATTTGACCCAGTGCCTGTGTGGCTGCTGCCATGTTCCCCTGCCCGTGGTCTCTGTTACATTTCAACAGGGCTGGGGTGTCTACAACTGGGCAGACCCACCTCCTCTAGCCACAGCAAACATACCTTAGAGCTGCAGAAGGCAAGGTGCTTGATGAGCTTCTGTTTTCCTCTCTGAGTGCGCATCTCCCTGGGCCCTCGCTCCCACCTTTGCACTCTCCAGCCTTCCCCCTGCCATTGTTGTTCTCTCCCACCTTGCCTGCACAAGCCAAAGGATGATGTAG
This sequence comes from Alouatta caraya, assembly GCA_963575295.1. Lineage (NCBI taxonomy): Eukaryota > Metazoa > Chordata > Mammalia > Primates > Atelidae > Alouatta > Alouatta caraya. The sequence goes on from CAUYUD010064994.1 coordinate 48,406, forward strand.
GGAAGCTTTGCCAGTCTGGGCAAGCCTCACTAGGCCCTGGGAGGCTCATCTGGGCCAAGGAGAGGTGTTAGGGGTGGAGAATGACATTGAAGGATGGGAAGACAGGCTGGGAGGGGCCATAGACTTGAGAAAGCATTGTGGTGAAAACATGCCCATTGAGAACCAATACATGGGCACACAAAGGCAGCTTGCCTCTAAAGGTCTGAGAATGACATTGAAGGATGGGAGGCAGTGAAAGGTATCAAGCACTGGGGAGAGAAATGGATGTTTACTGGAGATCTCCAAGGTGCCAGGCACTGGGCCATGTGAGCATCACACCTGTTGGAAGATCTTATGATGATCAGCTGACTCGGAGAAACCTGAGGCTCCAAGAGCCGAAGAAGTGGCCCAGGCATGACGGCATAAGTGGCAGAGCCAGGCCTGACTCCAAAGCTCAGAGTGTTCCGTTCCTCCTATACCTCCCAGCAGGCAGGGTCTAAGGAGAGCTGGGAGGAGTGGAGATGTAGGGCCACCAGGAGAGATGACCAGACCAACACCATACACAGTCAGTGCCCTCACAGCGGGGATGCCCTTGGGCAAGGTTTGGCTGGTAGCTCAGTTTGACCCAAGTGGAATTTGTTGAGCATCTGCTATATGCCAGAGCCCATGGTGGGATGGGGTCAGAAATGAGTAAGGTAAGACAGTTTTGTCCAGGTGTGGTGACTTATGCTGCAACCCCAGTGCTTTGGGAGGCCAAGGCAGGAGGATTGCTTGAAGCCACGAGTTCAAGATCTGCCTATGTGATATAGTGAGACTCTGACTCTACAAAGAAAAAAATGTTTTTTAATTAGCTGAGCAAAGTGGCATGCACCTGTAGTTCCAGTGCTCAGGAGGCTGAGGTGGGAGGATCACTTGAGCCCAGGAGTTTATGGTTTCAGTGAGCTATGATCCCACCAATACATTTTGGCCTGGGTGACAGAGCAAGACCCTGTTTCTCTCTCTAAAAAACAATCAAAGACGCAACCTGTCCTGTGGGGAAGAGCAAGCCATGAAAATCAGGTGGCAGGTGGCGGGGACATGAGGAGCAGGAGTGGGACAGGGAAGGGTGATTCACTCTCCTGGGCTGTGGGCTTTGGAGAGGAGGGGCTACTTACAGGGTTTTGCAGGAATCCCAGGAGGAGACAGAGATTTGGACAGGGATAAACCAGCGTGCAAAGGTTTGGAGACGAGAGCCAGCTCTTGCAGTACCAGGTAAGTACAAGAAGCCTGAGTGTAAAAAAGGCCTGTCTGAGCCTGCAAATGCCCCTTCTCACCTCAGCCATTCCTCCAAGTTCCAGCCCCACCTGCAGCTACCTATGGAATTGTTCCTTCCCTTCCATTAGCCCCATCCTCCCCACGAGGCCCTCATTCCCCAGGATCTCCCTGCACCTGCAGTCCCAGCTACTCCATGAAGCTCTCCCATGGCTTTAGCTGTTTCCAGACTTTGTCTCTTGAAAGGGACTCCAAGTTCCTCGAGGGAGATCCTCTGTCTTCTCATTCTCTGGAAACTCTGCAGCCCCAGCACAGGGCAGAACTCGAATGGACAACATCTGGCAAGCGGCAGATGTGCAGGCTGCTCAGCAGGCCACAGACAGAAGACTCGGCAAGCGGGTGCAGCCGGTCAGCCCCGTCCAGGCTGGCTGGGGGGCTGCGCCTGTATGTAAGAGGGATCTGGCCAGAGTGAGGCACCAGCTAGTGGATATCTAATGAGAACCAGCTCCTCTAGGGAGGACCTAAAGGCTGGGATGCAAAGCCAAAGGCTCCATGGCAGGCAGGAAACCAGGGCACTCAAGAGGAGCAACCCTGGAGAGCCCACAGCTGCAGGTTCTTTAACCTTCATGCCCAGGACTTGGCAGACACAGGGAGGACCGAGAGACAGGCAGACAGATGGGAGAGTGGATGCAGTGCTGAGCAAGCCAGAGAACCCATGGTGAGGGTGCCTGTTTCCAGGCTGAGAGGGCTGGGCGGCCAGGCAGCTGGCTGATCCAGGGTCAGGGATCAAGACTCCCAGGCTCATCATTCAGCCAGCATTTTTGAGTGTCTGCTGCAGAGCAGGGATGGTGTGCAGAGCTGAACGTGAAGATGCTATGACCCACCACAAGAAGGCTCGCACCCTGCTCTGGTGGAAGCACAGCGGCCCGGCTCCTCCTCGGCTGGCTGCCTCCTCACTTCTCTTAGACAAAGAGGGTAATGAAATGTGAAATGGAAAGCCCTGTCTTCTACCTCACAATTAGCTGTAGGCTGCAAGTGAGCAAGTGGGGAGGGGGAGAAATGCTGTGCTTAGCAGGCAATTAGGCACCTAATAGATGGGTTTTGTTGATGACATAGACCGGAACCCAAGGTAAGACCTGTGATGGGTGTGTCCCCAGGCACTTTGTAGATTCCATGTCTGGCCAGCCCTTGTCCGGCAGGTTGGCTGGCTTCTGATGAGCTCTAAATGCTCTCACAATTGGGATAATAATCATTTCAACCCATGATGAGCCACCTGACACATATTTTCTATAGTGGGCCAGTTTTCTCCCTAATTTTCTAGTTTTTTAAAATTCTTTATCACATGCTTGTATTTTACAGGCAGTAAATGAAAGCTTAGTGGTGGTACAAACGCCACTCATTCATTCATTCTCAATTATCAAGAGTTTGCTTAGTGAATAAATGTGACTAGGCTCTTTGGGAAGATTTAAAAGTCAGCCCATGTAATTCCTGCCCTCTGCAGACTCCTTGAACCTGGGAGCTGAAATGTCTCACTTATCTCGTGGCTCAGAGCCCAGTGCGTGGCGTATAGTAGATGGTCACTAAGTGTGGAATGGATGTGTGAATGAATGGATAGATGGATGGATGAACAGATGTTCTTAAAGGCCTGTGGTACCCTCAAGACATCCTGCTTTGAAAGCTACAGAGCTCTGCTCCATATCATGGTGACAAGAAAGATGTGGGTAAAATGTGTCTCAGCCACTTTGTGCCCTAACTGTTAAGGTCCTCTTCCACTCCCTCTGAGACTTGTTAAACATGCAGGTTCCTGGGACTCACCCTACAGAGTCTGACTCACTAGGTCTGACATTGGGTCTGTGAATCTGCAGTTTAGCAAGCATCCCCAGAAGAGTTTAACATTGACGGGCATTGAAACACATGTTAAGAAACACCGCAATTAGCTCAGCCCAAATCTCAGTTGTCCAATGGATATTTTTCCTAATTTTTCACTATACAAGCAGAAAAGTCTTTCCTGTAGACTACTCTGTGTGCAAACCTGATTACTACCACTTCACAGTCAGGTATCTTTGAACAAAACCGGTGACAATGGTAGTTTCTGTCAGCCTAATTCTCCTTTCATCTCCTGTGACAATACCCTTCCTACCTGTTCCCCATGACACCCACACCCCCCACCCACAGACTGCCTTGGAAAACTGTTCTTCAAGTTCCAGCTGCACTACTGGCTTTCCAGCCATGGTGCCACACTATGAGAGGTCCAGAGAGTGGGCATGTAATCCTACCTGGATAAAGTGAAGAACGTCAGAGCTGCCAGGTGGAGGCTGAGAGCGTGAAGGAAATGAGACAGCCAGGAGAGGTGGGGAGAGAGCATGGTGGAGCCAAAGGCTCTGAGTCCACAGCACCAGAGTTCACACAACACTTTGCTGCCTTTCTGTGAACCTGAAGATGCGTGGGCACTCCTGGGTAGGTGACGAGCTGTACTGTGAGAAGCACGCCCGCCAGCACTACTTGGCACCTGCTACCCTCAGCTCTCGGGCTGGAGCCCACCATGCCCTCAGCCGGTCCAGAGTCCTGCCCATACAAGTTGGCACAGCAGGGACAATGGCGGGTGGTGGCTTTAATGTGAGCTAAGTTTGGGGATCTGAGGACCGTTTGTCCTTGCTGTGTGGGTCAAGGTCTGGGACTTGTCTCGGGCTGCGGGTGCCTCACCCTCACCTTGCCAGGCCTCTCCACTGCAGGATGAGCACTGCGCCAGTCTGAGGTGGTCACTGCCTTTGGTAAGTCTTTGTGTGCCAGGGTCTAAGCAGGGTGGGACACGTAAGTGTCCAGAAGGAGAGGGGTGGGCCAGGGGCTAATGGTATCACTGTGTAAAGTTTTTGACATATGAGCTCTATAAATGTATGAATATGGACAAAAACAAAAACAAAAAAGCTCCCCCAGGACCCTTTCCCTAAATCTCCTTTCTTGCTTAAGCTACATTGAATTGGGCTTCTGTCATTGGAGTCTGGAAGAATTCTCACCTCACTGATGCTCAGCAGCTTCACTGGTAAAATAGGGACGATACCTATGAGGCTCTCCTTTGTGAAATTCCTATTTGAGAGCTCCTAATGCATAATAGATGCTCAACAGCTATGAATATCACCTACTTTTTCCTTGGGATCCAGCTGGACCTCTGGGACTTGATGAGCTCTCTCTATTGAGCTGGCAGTTCAGATGGGTGTGTAAACTTTGTCTTACCCTCAGCAGAAGCTCAGCACACGAGCACATAGAGTGTGTCCTCTGGAAGCTTGTATAGAGCAGTGACTTTTTTAAACTGTGGCCTCAATCTATCTGCCTATAGAATAAGATTTGCATAGTGGTGTGGGAGAGAACTCAGTAGCTTGTGATTTACAGATGTAAATTGCTTTTTAATTTGGAAGAAAAAACTGCCTGGTCTTGAGCAGGGCTTCTCTTTAGACATACAACCCTGGTTTGTGAATTATTCTTCCAGCTACAGGGCATTGGTTAAAGACTCTGGTGCACCCTATAACTCTGGGAGGGCTGTAATTGCTGCACTAACTCCTGAATTTCCCTCTGGCCAGAGAACTGCAATCCAGTCTCGTTTAGCAAATCTGCTCAAGATTTATTATTTTCTTTTAGGCTTACTTCAACCTTAAATTTTCCCCTTTCATAAAGTTCTTCATGTTCTCATACATTTGTGCCTTGGGAACCACCCCAACCCTGTCCTTCACATACACAAACTCCTGCCCCTGCTTCCTAAAGGAAGAGGTGATAGTGCCTTCAGATAAACAACCACACCCAACAATCACTGGTTCAATACCTGCAACACACCTGTGCTAAGTACGATACATGTATAGATATATATACATGCACATACACACATATATATATGTGTATGTATATATATATATATACATGCACATACACATAGTTTATTATCCACATATGTGTATCTATAAACACATTTATATATACATATAAACACATATATAAAATATGCTATACATGTATACATAAAATATGCATATATAAAATGTGCCATATATGGCACATAAAATGTATAAACTATGTATGTATACAAACATATGCATGTTCACACATATATGTATGTGTGTATGTGTATATGTATGTGTGTATGTATAATTTTGTAAGTGGAAGTAGATATTATCTCCTGTTTTGCAGATGGGGAAACTAAGGCTCAGAAACATTGTTTATTTGATCATACACCTGAAAAGTGACAGAGCTAAGATTTAAGTACAGAAAGTTCATCCAAGTGATGAGGCATGGTGGCTCATGCCTGTAATCCCAGCACTTTGGCAGGCCGAGGCAGGCCGATCACCTGAAGTCAAGAGTTCAAGACCATCCTGAACAATATGGTGAAACCCAGTCTCTATTAAAAATACAAAAATTAGCCATGTGTGATGACGGGTGCTTGTAGTCCCAGCTGCTTGAGAGGATGAGACATGAGAATTGCTAGAATCCGGAGGGGTGGAGGTTGCAGTGAGCCAAGATCACACCATTGCACTCCAGCCTGGATGACAGAGAGAGACTCCGTCTCAAAAAAAAAACAAAGTTCATCCAAGTTGAGAAACTGTGCTTTAAACCACCAGGTTGCCCTGTCTCCCTGTTGAGTAAAGCAGAGCCTGCTTGAACCCAGCCTTGTGGTGGCCACTAGACACCCTTCAGGCTGACTCAGGTCTCCTCATGAACATGCTCTGGGCCACCTTTTCACACCCACTCCGAGTCCTCCCACTGCAGCCGTGTAGCCCACATGCTTCCCTCTCATGAACCAGACAATACTGACAAACCAGGAAGAACTCTGCAGGCGGGCAGACACCTTCATCAACTAGGTCCATGCGGCACAGCTCTTCTTCGTGAGCCCTCACCGGCCAGCTGCTTCCCTCTTCACACTCGCACAACTGGACCATTTAACAACTGCGTTTGGAGTTGTTTCCCAGGAACTAATGCCAAGGTCAATGGCCTTTAGTTTCCAATTTGGAAATTGACTTTGTTTTGTGTTTTCGGATTTTGAACATGCAGACAGCATTTGTTGGTTGTGAGCTTTCTCCTCCCTCTTGTCCTTTCTGAGTCTTCACAGATTCCAGACAGTAGATTCCTTGGGCTCATGTCAGTGAGTTCTTTTTGGATTTGAAGTACAATTTGTGGGAGCCCAGGACTTGAATGAAGTCAATGCTGGTGATGCTTCTAGCAGGAATGGCCGCCAGGGGGCTTACTTCCTCTCCCTAATCTACCTGCCTTTCAGCTGGGTTCATTCTCTCCCTGTCTTAAAAACCCCTTGGAAGGAAAACAGTGGAAGATGAGTGTGGATGGTTGGATGGTTGTGCTTTCTCTCTGCGCCCTGTTACACACCTGTCTGCCCTGTGGGCTTGAGAAGTATCTGGTCACCTAAGGTGGAGAACCCCAGTGGCCCCAAATTGTGGCTACATTTGTATTTTCCTGGCTCCAAACAAAATGGGGGAAAAAAAGAATTTTCTCTTGTCCTTGGCTTTTTTCTCCCAAACCTCAGCTCATTCAAAACGGTAGCTTTTCCTGATACTGTTCTCACCGCCCCAGAGCACGCTTTAGCATTTGTCCTTGGCTGTGTGTCTGCCTTTTGTGTGTCTCCTTCCAACATCCCACACAGACTCAGCTCCCTGTGCACCTGCGGCCCTGCCTTTCCCGCTCGCTGCTTCCCTTGGGCTCAGGCAGGATGTGCAGTCAGGACAGCTCGTGGCATTTAACTTTTGCCCCCATTGCAAGTCATGAAGCAGCCCTTCTAGGAGTCATCAGCTCCTCCTTGCTCCTCCACATAGGGGTACTTCAATTAACATGTCTATTCCCAAGCTTATATAGAGTGTTGTGAGTTATGTTTTTAGACAGCCCCTTTGCTTTAATAAAGAGCCTCTGCATTTCAGCCTCATGAATATGTTTAAATTTCAAAGGCCCTGGATCACAGAAATCTGCACCAGAGCCTCAGGCTGAGTAAACATTTCCCCTGCACACACTCATATATAAGACATAAGGCTTTACTTAAATACATAAACACTGATGGGAAAGTGAAGGGACCGTGGCGGGAGTTTGCTCATTGTTCCTCCCTCTGTTTCCCATGGGTCCTAGCCCAGGGCTGGGAACTCACAATTGGGGAACCTGTGTGGTGACTGATAAACTTTTCCCTTGCCTCAGGTGTAGTCTGTATGTCTCTTTTCTGCCTCCAGCCCACTTCTTACTGGCTGCATGGGCTGCTGAGTTAGCACGCTGATTTCAACTACTCAACTAACAAAATACTGTACGTGACTCTCTTGGACACGGTGAGAAAGGATTGCGGGAGGAAGGGATTCTCAGGAGAAGGTCACTTACCTACAGCTCCCTTCCCCTCCATTAACAGATATTTACAATGTGACTCTCTCAAGTCTACCAGTCTCTGGGACCAATGTGTGGCCCGTATGAGGCCATGGGTATCAGGGAAGTCGTAGCCAAGGAAACCAATACAGGACTTTCTCCTACAGGCCCCATAGCGAGGATGGTAAGGCAACAGGTCCTCCTGTAGGGGCCTGCCACCCTCCTCTCCCCTTGCTCCCATGTGCCTGGCCAAGAGAGAGCTGAATGAGTAGTTTGAGTCTTCCCTGCTCCAGCAGCTGGGAGAAAAGGAGGAGCCAGAGAAATGTCTTCCAGATTCCAGACATGGTCACCCTTGCAGCCGCTGCAGGGAGGGGACTGCTCTGTCACTCGCCACCAGTTCTGAAACTGCTGCCTTTTGTGATATCCAGTAACAGGACAAAAACTCAAGGGAGAACAAAGAAAAATAACAGCCCATCTGTAGTGGATGCTGTAATGTGTCACCTAGCCTCCCCTGCAGGAATGAAGGGCTTATACCTCCCTCAGCTTCTGAGAGGCTCTCGGCAGTTGGCACTCAATTGTCAGCCCTCTTTTAGAGTTGCCTTAGTCTATCCAAGGCAGGCAATATCAAATGCCTTGTTGATGCAGGGATTTAAAAACCCAGCCCTCTCGCCTCAGTTCACAACAACTCTAAAGAGTCCTAACAGCCTCGTGCCTCTTCATAGAGTGTGGCTTTGTGGAGGCAACCTGCCATACTCCACATTTCACTCTTCTCAAACCTGCTTCCTTCCCTTTTCCTCCAGGGGTGATCCCAAGAGAACTCCCTGAGACACCTATGCAGGACACTCTCCAGCTTGCTCTCCTTCCTGGGGATCCCACCTGCAACAACACTCAAGGTGTCCAGGGTGATGATGCCCTATCAGACAAAGTGCACATCCAGCCATAGAAGGCTGCTCTCTTAATCCTTCAATGTCCAATAAAATTCAGCTGTGATATCATTGGGCCCTGGTCATTGATTAAATAGTAGTTCATTTTCTCTCTCTTCTGTCATAATATGTCTTCTGAAGTGTTCCAATTCTTCTGAAGTCAATTGTGGAAACTTTTGTTTGCTAGAAAATCATCCATTTCTTCTAGATTTTAAAATTATTTGCTAGAAAATCGTCCATTTCTTCTAGATTTTAAAATTATTGCCAAAAGTTACATACGCTCTTCTCTTGTAAGTATTTTAATTTCTCTTGTATCTGCGGCTGTGCCTGCTTTCAAATCCTTATCTCTGAGACTGAATAGAAAAACAGAGCACTTATTGGTAATCAAGAACAGGACATACCCAAAGACTTTCAAAAGCTGAAATGTGGATTTCCCAATTACACAACATAACAAGTGAAGGAAAGAAATGTGGCTACTGTTGAGGCCTGAATTAGAGTCAAATGGAAGCAATATATGCCAACATGCAAAGGAAAACTATGAGATGATGAAAATGATGAAGAAAAAAACAGAGTTGGGGAAAGGATGCGTGAATCTAACATTCAAGTATTGGGGCTCCAGGAGGAAAAAAAACAGCAAAAAGATAATAATTCAGTAGCAGGAGAAAATTTCTGAATGGAGAAGAATGGATTCTCTGGAAATGTGAAATATTAATCTTAAATACAGAATCTGGAAATTGAAGGGAGACATTTCAAGAGGAATTCTTACAATAGCTTAAAACTAATAGCACATAACTATTTCAGCACCACTAAGTCAGCAGGGGCAGTGGGAGCAGGAGGTTAGAGACCTTCCAAATGTCCGTCTCAGGAGAAATGAAGGGGAGCACAACAGAGGAAGGTGTTCTAGTGGTCTCATCTCATGCAGGGAGCAAGGAGAGAAAGCAGCGGAAATGTCTTATCTGATGAAATAATTCGTATCTTATTTCAAAGAACAATAGAGAAATAAGTGTCTATGAGTACAAGGAAAGACAAACCATTAATAAAATTTAACAGTTTTGTTAGGCTCTACACATTAACAAGATGAGTAACAATTTGACCAAACCAATGAAATAAGGAGCAGGAGTGGGGGAAGCAATTTAAAATAAAGTACAAATATAAAATAATAGGAAACAGAAAAGGCAGGCATGTACATTATTAAACGATATGTGAACAAACTGAATCATCTCATCAAAAGATACAGCTTGTCAGAGAGGGTTAAAAACCAAAAGCAGGCTGGGCATTAATCAGCCTGTAATCAGCGCTTTAGGAGGCTGAGGTGGGAGCGTTCTTTGAAGCCAGAAATTCAAAATCAGCCTGGGCAACACAGTGAGACCACATCTCTACAAAAAATAAAGTAATTAGCTAGGTGCAGTGGCACACACCTGTAGTCCCAGCTACTCGGGAGGCTGAGGCAGGAGGATCACTTGAGCCCAGGAGTTTGCTCAAAGCTATCAAAAATAATAATAGAGGTAGCTACCTATTAAGAAACAGGCAACATAAAAAATATGTAAATGGAGAAAACACAAAGTCAAAATGTAGGGGGATGGAATTAAAGTGTCAAGTTTTAAAATTGTTTCTTTGTTTCTATTCTTTTAATTGTGATCTAAAATAAGTTGTCATCACTTTAAAATAATCTGTTATATCTATAAGATGTGTTGTGTAAGCTTCATGGTGACAATGATGCAGAAACTAATAATAAATTCACTAAAAGCAAAAAACAATAAATTAAAACATACTACAAGAGAAAGTCACTTAATCACAAAAAAAGACAGTAAGAAAGAAAAAAAGGAAGAGAGGACTTACAAATCAACCAGAAAGCAAGCAATAAAATTAGAGTAGTAAGTCCTTATTTATTAAAAAAATCAATAAAAATTTATACAGTTTTTCAATTAAAAGGCATAGAGTGGCTGAGTGAGTAAAGAAACAAGACGTAACTCTATGCTGCCTGCAAGAAACTTACTTCACCTCTAAAGATATATATAGGCTGAAGATGAAGGGATAAAAAAAGATATTCCAGGCAGCTGAAAACCAAAAAAAGAGGAAAAATACCTATACTTTTTAGATAAGATGGACTACCAATGGGATTACATCAAGTTGAAAAGCTTCTGCATAGCAAAGGAAACAATTATCCTATTGAAGACACAACCCACAGAAATAAGAGTAAATATTTGCAAACTAGCCATCTGACAAGAGATTTTTTTTCTCTCCTCCTGTGACAGATTATGACAAGAGATTAATAACCAGAATATATAAGGAACTCAAACAACTCAACACAAAAACAAGCAAATAATTTGATTTAACGGTGGACAAAAAGATCTGAATAGGTAGTTCTGAAAAGAAAGCATACAAATAATCAACAAGTAGATGGAAAAAATGTTCCATATCATTAATCATAAGATTAATGTAAATCAAAATCACAATGAAATATCATCTCACTCCAGCTTAAATGGCTTTTTTCAAAAAGAAAGGGAATAACAGATGTAGGTGCAGATGTGGAAAAAGGAGAGCATTCATACATTGTTGCTGGGAATATAAATTAGTACAGTCACCATAGAAAACTATTTGGAGGTTCCTGAAAAACTCAAAAATGAAACTACCATATGATCTAGAAATTCCACTGAGGGTATATATCCAAAAGAAAGGAAATAAATATATCAAGAAGGTGTCTACACTCCCATGTTTATTGCAGCACTAGTCACAATAGCCAAAAGATGGAATCAACCTGAGTGCCTATCAAGGGATGCATGCATAAAGAAAATATGGTGTACATGCACAATGGAATATTATTAAACCATGAAAAGAATAAAATCTTGTTATTTGCAGCAACGTGGATGGAACTGGAGTTCATTATGTTAAGTGAAATAAGTCAAGCACAAGCACAGAAAGACAAATATCACATGTTCTCACTCATTTGTAGGAGCTAAAAATCCATGTCTCATGAAGATAGACTGTAGATTGGTGGTTACCAGAGGCAGCAACGGTAGAAGAGAAGGGAAGGGTGAAGAGAGATTGATTAATGAGTGCAAACATACAGTTTGATGGAAATTTGATAGAATCAATAAAACCTAATGTGATCGTTAATATTGAGTGTCAACTTGATTGAATTAAAAGATGCAAAGCATTGCTCCTGGGTGTGTCTGTGAGGGTGTTGTCAAAGGAGACTAACATTAGTGTCAATGGACTGGGAAAGGCAGACCCATCCTCAATCTGAATGGGCATAATCTAAACACCTGCCAGTACAGCCAGAATAAAAGCAGGCAGAAGAACATAGAAAGGCTAGACTGGCTTATCTCCACACTTCAACTTTCTCACATTCTAGATATTTCCTGCCATCAAATATCAGACTCCAAGTTCTTCAGCTTTGGGACTTGGACTGGCTTCCTTGCTCCTCAGCTTGCAGACAGCTTATTGTGGGACCTTGTGATCGTGTGAGTCAATACTACTTAATTAACCACGCTTTATATATATATATATATATCTTATTAGTTCTGTCCCTCTAAAGAACACAGACTAACACACCTAGAGTTTGATAGATCAGTAGTGTGACTATAGTTTAATCTATTATATATTTCAAAATAACTAGAAGAAAAAATTTGGATGTTTCTAGTATAAATAAAAGACAAATGTTTATGATGATGTATATTCCAAATACGATCTTTACAAATTATATTAATGTGTTAACTTATCAGATTGCCCAAATATAGTACATCTATTATGTATCCATTTTTAAAATATAAAAGGAAAAGTTAGGAAAATGATTAGAGAGCTACCTTAAATAATTTGGGTCCACTGGAATCACAGTTGGGTTTGTGTGTTTCATTTTGTTTTTAGCTTTTTTTTTTTTTTTGACAGAGTCTCCCTCTGTCACCCAGGCTGGAGTGTAATGGCATGATGTCAGCACACTGCAACTTCCACCTCCTTGGTTCAAGCGATTCTTGCACCTCAGCCTCCCAAGTAGCTGGGATTATTACAGGCATGCACAACCATGCCTGGCTAATTATTATTATTTTTTTTTTGGAATTTTTAGTTGAGATGAGGTTTCACCATGTTGCTCAGGCTGGTCCCAAACTCCTGAGATCAGGCAATCCGCCTGCCTTGGCCTTCCATAGTACTAGGATAACAGGCGTGAGTCACCACGCATGGCTGGGTTAAGTTTTATTTAATATTTAAACATCAGATAAATCCAATGTCAGGTAAACTAATTTAGGCCTCATGAAAATACAGAAATGTGGCTTGACTTATTTTATAAAGTCAATATAACCGTAATGCCAAAAATAAAAAAGGAGATTATTTTAATAAGGAATAGGCTAATTTCACATATGTCTATAAATGTAAACTTTCTAACTAAACTATTACTGAGTAGATTCAACAATGTTTTTAAAAAATTTCATAATAAAGCAAAGTTTATTGAAGGAATGCAGACAAACTCAGTATCTAGAAATCTATCAACATAATCCAAAGTATCAATACTCTAAAGAAGTATATAATCCCATCAATAAATGCTGAAAGAACATTTGCTATGTCTATAGACATTCCTCATTAAAACTTAAATAAAATAGTAAAAGATTACTTAAATATAAATATAATATAAAAGACAAATATAAAAAATTAAATGTTGATTAGGCAAACTGATAAAAGTTGGACAATTAATAGAAAAATAAGCAAAGAAGTAGAGAAGATAATCCATAGGAGAGTAGAATTAAGTGCCTAAAAATCCTGAAATATACCTAAATTCTGAGGGAATCAGAGAAATGTAAATTAAACTAACAATATAACAAAAAAGCAAATGTTATTCTAGATGCCAAATTCATAAAAATATTTAACTTATAAATCAGACAGCAATGCTTCTTCTCATTATGGTTATTCAGTTATTTTGTTCTGGTAAACACAGTAACCTGAAGAAATGGAATACACATTAGACAAGATTCTCTCTGTCTCATTTTTTTTTTTTTTTTTTTGCTAAGACTATTACATTTCTAAAAACTCAATAGACTCTAGAAAAAATATTCTTAGACTGTGTAAGAGAATTTGGTAAAACCTTACAGGTTGCAGTATGTAAGAAAAATACACAAAAATCAATAGCTTTCTTCTATTCTAAAAAAAAATGAATATGACAAAAGAAAATGGGAAAAAGCATTCTACACACAAATCAACAAAATGCTTAGAAATGAGGTTAGCAAGAAAGGCATGAGACCTATGTGAAGTAAATCATAACATGTTATTTAAAAATGTAAAATAAGATCTGAACAAATAGAAACAGATTTTCATTTTCAATAGAAGGAACTTAGTATCATGCCAACTTGATTTTTCCAGATTTGGTATCTATACATCTAATGCAATTCAAATTTGAATCCCAATATTATTTAAATTGGATAAAGGGATATTATGCTTTATATTTTTAAAACTCTGAAACTAGACAAGATATTTTTTTAAAAGAGTGAGTGAGCACTTGGCTTACCAAATATTACAATACATTATAAAGTCCCTATAAACATATTAGTGTGTCATTTGAATAAATATAAATTAATGTCTGTGGAACCGAATAGAAAATTTAGAAATAAATTATATATTATAAGTAAAACACAGTAAAGCTGGTATTTCAATTTGTGAAAAATAAATTTTTGTTACACTAGTTACAAAAGTAAATTCCAGTGACTTAAATATTTAAACTGTGAAAAAAAATTACTAAAAAAGAAATCTAAGAATCTACACATTTAATGTAGGAACAAACACCTTCGAAACAGAGACTGGAAAACCAGAGGCTTTAAAAGCACAGCACAGAAGATCAATTACAAATTTATGAACACAAGAGATACCATAGATTAAGTCAACAGACATAAAATAGATTTTGGGAAGTACTGGCTATGCAGTAGATAGACAGTTAAATCCATGTGTAGAGCATTTGTGCAAATTGATAAGAATTGGACAATTAGAGGAAAAATAAGCAAAGAAATTGAAATGGCAATTCACAGAAGAGCAGACTTAAATGACCAACAGACATAAAATATACCTAAATTCTGAAGGAGTCAGAGAGGTATAAATTAATCTTACAATAATAATTTACTTTATACCTATTAAGTGTGCAAAAATGAAAAGGCTGGGACTATTTACTGCATACTTGAATGTGGAAATCTTAATTATTATGACCATTCTGGGAAAATGATCTGGCAACATCTATTAATATTAGGATATTAAAATTAAGAGCAATCTCATTTCTAGAATTTATACCATAGAATAAAAGCACCAATATATAGGAATATACATGTGGCTCTTCTAGGCAAGATGGCTGAATAGGAACAGCTCCGGTCTGCAGCTCCCAGAAAGATTGATGCAGATGGTGGCTGATTCCTGCATTTCCAACTGAGGTACACAGTTCATTTCATTGGAACTGGTTGGACAGTGGGTGCAGCCCACAGAGGGCAAGCTGAAGCAGGGTGGGGTGTTGCCTTACCAGGGAAGCACAGGGGGTAGGGGGATTTCCCCTTCCTCGCCAAGGGAAGCTGTGAGAAACTCTACCAGGAGAAATGGTGCATTCAGGCCCAGATACTGTGCTTTTCCCAGTCTTTGCAACTGCCAGACGATTCTCTCCAGTGCTTTGCTCAGAAGTTCCCACCCCCACAGAGCCCAGAAAGCTAAATTCCACTGGCTTGACATTATCACTGCTAGCACAGCAATCTGAGGTCAACCTAGGATACTCGAGCTTGGTAGGGGGACAGGCATTCACCATTGCTGAGGCTTGAGTAGGTGATTTCACCCTCACAGTATAAACAAAGCTGCCAGGAATTTCAAACTGAGTGGAGCCCACCACACCCCCTGGGACAGAGCACCTGGGGGAAGGGATGGCTGTGGGCACAGCTTCAGCAGACTTAAACACCCCTGCCTGACAGCTCTGAAGAGAGCAGTGGTTCTTCCAGCACAGTGTTTAAGCTCTGATAAGAAACAGACTGCCTCCTCAAGTGTGTCCCTGACCCCCAGAGTATCCAGACTGGGAAACACCTCCCAGTAGGGGCCAAGAGACATCTCATACAGGAGAGCTCTGGCTGGCATCTGGCAGGTGTACCTTGGAGATGAATCTTCCAGATGTAGGAACAGGCATCAACCTTTGTTGTTCTGCAGCCTCCACTGGTGATACCCAGGCAAACAGGGTCTGGAGTGGACCTCCAGCAAACTCCAGCAGACCTGCAGCAGAGGGTCCTGACTATTAAAAGGAAAATGAACAAACAGAAAGAAATAGTATCAACATCACCAACATCAAAGACCAAAGGTTAAATCCATGAAGATGAGGAGAAACCAGCACAAAAAGGCTGAAAATTCCAAAAACCAGAACACTTCTTCTCCTCCAAGTATCACAACTCCTTGCCAGCAAGGGAACAAAACAGGATGAAGAATGAGTTTTATGAGTTTGACAAATTGACACAAGTAAGCTTCAGAAGGTGGATAATAACAAACTCCTCTGAGCTAAAGAAGTATGTTCTAACCCAAAGAAAGGAAGCTAAGAACCTGGAAAAAAGGTTAGATGAATTGCTAACTAGAATAACCAGCTTAGAGAAGAACACAAATGATGTGATGGATCTGAAAACACAGCACAAGAACTTCGTGAGCATACACAAGTATCAATAGCCAAAACAACCAAGCAGAAGAAAGGATATCAGAGATTGAAGATCAACTCAATGAAATAAAACGAGAAGACAAGATTGGGGAAAAAAAAGTGAAAAGAAACAAACAAAGCCTCCAAGAAATATGGGACTATGTGAAGAGACCAAATCTACGTTTGATTTGTGTACCTGAAAGTGACAGGAAGAATGGTACCAAGTTGGAAAACACTCTTCAGGATACTATCCAAGAGAACTTCCCTAATCTAGCAAGACAGGCCAACATTCAAATTCAGAAAATACAGAGAAAATACAGAGAACACCATAAAGATACTCCTTGAGAAGAGCAATGCCAAGACACATAATCATCAGATTCACTAAGGTTGAAATGAAGGAAAACATGTTCAGAGCAGCCAGAGAGAAAGATCAGGTTACCCACAAAGGGAAGCCCATCAGACTAACAGCAGATCTCTCAGCAGAAACCCAGAAGCCAGAAAAGAGTGGGGGCCAATAATCAACATTCTTAAAGAAAAGAATATTCAACCCAGAATTTCATATTCAGCCAAACTAAGCTTCATAAGCAAAGGAGAAATAAAATCCTTTGCAGGCAAGCAAATGCTGAGAGATTTTGTCACCACCATGCTGCCTTATAAGAGCTCCTGAAAGAAACATTAAACATGGAAAGGAACAACTGGTACCAATCACTACAAAAGATGTCAGATTGTAAAGACCATTGATGCCATGAAGAAACTGCATCAACTAATGGGCAAAATAATCAGCTAGCATCATAATGGCAAAATCAAACTCACACATAACAATATCAACTTTAAATGTAAATGGGCTAAATGCCCCAATTCAAAGACATAGACTGGCAAATTCGATAAAGAGCCAAGGCTCATCAGTGTGCTATATTCAGGAGACGCATCTCATGTACAGAGACACACATAGGCTCAAAATGAAGGGATAGAGGAAGATTTACCAAGCAAATGGAAAGCAAAACAAAACAAAAAAGCAGGGATTGCAATCCTAGTCACTGATAAAACAGACTTTAAACCAACAAAGATCAAAAGAGACAAAGAAGGGCATTACATAAGGTAAAGGGATCAATGCAACAAGAAGCACTATCATAAATGTATATGCACCCAACACAGGAGCACCCAGATTCATAAAGCAAGTTCTTAGAGACCTACAAAGAGACTTAGACTCCCACACAATAGTAGTGGGAGACTTTAACACCCCACTGTCAATATAAGATCAACAAGACAGAAAATTAACAAAGATATCCAGGACCTGAACTCAGCTCTGGACCAAGCAGACCTAAGACATCTGCAGAACTCTCTATCTACCCCAAATCAACAAAACGTACATTATTCTCAGCACTACATCTCACTTATTCTAAAATTGACCAGATGATTGGAAGTAAAACACTCCTCAGTAAATTCAAAAGAACAGAAATCATAATAAACAATCTCTCAGACCACAGTGTAATCAAATTAGAACTCAAGATTAGGAAACTGACTCAAAACCGCACAACTACGTGAAAACTGAACAACCTGCTCCTGAATGACTACTGAGTAAATAACAAAATGAAGGCAGAAATAAAGATGTTCTTCGAAACCAATGAGACAAAGACACAACATATCAGAATCTCTGGGACACATTTAATGCAGTGTGTAGAGAGAAACTTATAGCACTAAATGCAAGCAGGAAAGATCTAAAATAGACACCCTAGCATCACAATTAAAAGAACTAGAGAAGCAAGAGAAAACAAATTCAAAAGCTAGCAGAAGACAAGAAATAACAAAGACCAGAGCAGAACTAAAGGAGATAGAGACACAAAAAACCCTTCAAACAAATTAATGAATCCAGGAGCTGTTTTTTTAAAAGATCAACAAAATAGATAGACTGCTAGCCAGACTAATTAAGAAGAGAGGAGAATCAAATAGATGCAATAAGAAAAATGATAAAGGGGATATCGCCACTTATCCCACAGAAATACAAACTACCACCAGAGAATATTATAAACACCTCTATGCAAGTAAAGTAGAAAATCTAGAAGAAATGGATAAATTTCTGGACACATACATCCCTCCCTCAAGACTAAACCAGGAACAAGTCGAATCCCTGAATAGTCCAAAAACAAGTTCTGAAATTGGGGCAGCAATTCATAGCCTACCAACCAAAAAAATGCCCAGGACCAGACAGATTCACAGCTGAATTCTACCAGAAGTACAAAGAGAAGCTGGTAACATTCCTTCTAAAACCATTCCAAACAATAGAAAAAGAGGGAATCCTCCCTAACTCATTTTAGAAGGCCAGCATCATCCTGATACCAAAATCTGGCAGAGATACAATGACAACAAATCTTAGGCCAATATCCCTCATGAACATTGATGTGAAAAATCCTCAATAAAATACTGACAAACTGAATCCAGCAGCTCATCAAAAAGCTTGTTCACCATGATCAAGTTGGCTTCATCCTGGGATGCAAGGCTGGTTCAACATCTGCAAATCAATAAACATAATCTATCACATAAACAGAACCAATGACAAAAAAACACATGATTATCTCAATTGATACAGAGAAGGCCTTTGACAAAATTGAACAGCCCTGTATGCTAAAAATTCTCAATAAACTAGGTATTGATGGAATGTGTCTCTGTACAGCTAAAGAAACTATCATCAGAGTGAACAGGCAACCTACAGAATGGGAGAATAATTTTGCAATCTATACGTCTGACAAAGGGCCAATATCCAGAATCTACAAAGAACTTTAAAAGAAAAACAAATTTACAAGAAAAAAACAACTCCATCAAAAAGTGGGTGAAGGATATGAACAGACACTTCCCAAAAGAAGACATTTATGCAGCCAACAAACATGAAAAAATGCTCATCATCACTGGTCATTAGAGAAATGCAAATCAAAACCACAATACAATACTATCTCATGTCAGTTAGAATGGCAATCATTAAAAAGTCAGGAAACAACAGAGGCTGGAGAGGATATGGAGAAATAGGAATGCTT
Organism: Alouatta caraya; assembly: GCA_963575295.1. NCBI lineage: Eukaryota > Metazoa > Chordata > Mammalia > Primates > Atelidae > Alouatta > Alouatta caraya. The sequence continues at coordinate 67,545 of CAUYUD010064994.1, forward strand.
TTACACTATTAGTGGGAGTGTAAATTAATTCAACTATTGCGGAAGACAGTGTGACAATTCCTCAAGGATGTAGTATTAGAAATATCATTTGATCCATCAATCCCATTACCGGGTATATACACAAAGGATTATAAATAACTCTATTACAAAGACAAATGCACACGTATACTTATTGTGGTACTGTTCACAATAGCAAAGACTTGGAACCAAACCAAATGTTCATCAATGATAGACTGGATTAAGAAAATGTGGCACATATACACCATGGAATACTATACAGCCATAAGACAGGATGAGTTCATGTCCTTTGCAGGAACATGAATGAAGCTGGAAACCATCATTCTCAGCAAACTAACACAAGAACAGAAAACCAAACACTACATGTTCTCACTAATAAGTGGGAGTTGAACAATGAGAACACATGGACACAGGGAAATGAACATCTTACACTGGGGCCTGTTGTGGGTGGAGGTGGGGAGAGGGATAGAGTTAGGAGAAATACCTAAGGCAGATGATGAGTTGATTGGTGCGGGAAACCACCACAACACATGTATACCTATGTAACAAACCTGCACATTCTGCACATGTACCCCAGAACTTAAAATATAATTAAAAGCAAAAAGAAAAGAAAACTCAATGGATCATTGTTTTCTGAACTCAAGCCTAGAAATTAGGTTCTAAGAGATAGAAAAATAGTTGAATAAAAACATAAAGTTGGGGGGAACAAAAGAATATACATTCAAGAATATTTACTGTAGCAGAAAAATGTAAATGACTGTCAATTCAAAGTAGTTGTATAAATTATGGCACATTAATTCATATTATAGACTATTATATATTATATTATATTATGTAGTTTTATTTTTCATAATAGCCTATTTTTGAAAATATTTTATATTTATTAATTTTAACTTATGATTTATTATGGAAATATTATGTAGAAATATTATATTTTAGTTTGAAATCAGGTAGTGGGATGCCTCCAGATTTGTTCTTTTTGCTTAGTCTTGCTTTGGCTAAGTTGGCTCTTTTTTGGTTCCATATAAATTTTAGAATTTTTTTTTCTAACTCTGTGAAGAATGATGGTGGTATTTTGATGGGGATTGCACTGAATTTGTAGATTGCTTTTGGTGGTATGGTTATTTGCACAATATTGATTCTACCTATCCATGAGCATAGGATGTGCTTTCATTTGTTTGTGTCGTCTATGATTTCTTTCAGCAGTGTTTGTAGTTCTCCTGAAGAGGTCTTTCAACCTGTTTGTTAGGTATATTCCTAAGTTGTTTTTTTTTTTTGCAGGGGTTGGGGAGGGTTATTGTAAAAGAAGTTGAGTTCTTGATTTGATTCTATGCCTGGTCACTGTTGGTGTATAGAAGAGATACTAATTTGTGTACATTAATTATACATCTGGAAATTTTGCTGAATTCTTCTATCAGTTCTAGGAGTTTTCTGGAGGAGTCCTTAGAGTTTTCAAGGTAAATGATCCTATCATTAGCAAACCAGGATGGTTTGACTTCCTCATTACCAATTTGGATGTCCTTTATTTCTTTTTCTTGTCTGATTGCTCTGGTTCCAGTACTATGTTGAAAAGGAGTAATGAGAGTGATCATCTTTGTCTTGTTCTCATGCTCAGAGGAATGCTTTCAACTTTTCCACATTCAGTATTATGGCGGCTGTGGGTCTGTCATAGATGGCTCTTATTACATTAAGATATGTCCCTTGTATGGGGATTTTGCTGAGGGTTTTAGTCATAAAGCAATGCTGGATTTTCTCAAATGTTTTTTCTGCATCTATTGAGATGATTATGTGATTTTTGTTTTTAATTCTGTTTATGTGGTGTATCACATTTATTAACTTGGGAATGTTAAACCATCCCTGCATCCCTGGTATGAAACCCACTTGATCCATGATGAATTACTTTATGATATGTTGTTGGATTTGGTTAGCTAGTGTTTTGCTAAGGATTTTAGTAACTATGTTCTTCAAGAATATTGGTCTGTAGTTTTCTTTTTTGGTTGTGTCCTTTCCTGGTTTAGTATTAGGGCAATGCTGGCTTCAAAGAATGAATTAGGGAGGGTTCCTTCTTTCTCTATCTTGTGGAATAGTGTAAAAAGTATTGTTACCAATTCTTTGAATGTCTAGTAGAATTCTGCCGTGAATCTGTCTGGCCCTGGATTTTTTTATTGATAATTTTTAAATTATCATTTCAATCTCACTGCATATTATTGGTCTATTCAGGGCATCTAGTTCTTCCTGATTTAAGCTAGGAGAGTTGCATTTTTCCAGGAATTTATCCATGTCTTCTAGGTTTTCTAGTTTATGTGCACAAAGGTGTTCATAGTAGCCTTAAGTGATCTTCTGTATTTCAGTAGTGTCAGTTGTAATATCTCCTGTTTCATTTGTTAATGAGATTATCTGGGTTTTCTCTCTTCTTTTGTTGGTTAACCTTGCTAATGGTCTATCAATTTTTCCAAGGAACCAGCTTTTTGTTTCATTCATCTTTTGTATTTTTTTTTTTTTTTTAGTTTCAATTTTATTTAGTTCTGCTCTGATTTTGATTATTTCCTTTCTTCGGCTGGGTTTGAGTTTGTTTGGTTCTTGTTCGTCTAGTCCCTTGAGGTGGTACCTTAGATTGTCTGTTTGTGCTCTTTCAGACTTTTTGATGTAAGTACGTAGGGCTATGAAGTTTCCTCTTAGCACCACCACCTTAGCTGTATCCCAGAGCTTTGGATAGGTTGTGTCATTATTGTCATTTAGTTCAAAGAATTTTTAAATTTCCATCTTGATTTCATTTTTGACCCAATGCTCATTTGTGAGCAGGTTATTTAATTTCCATGTATTTTCATGATTTCAAAGGTTCCTTTTGGAGTTGATTTCCAGTTTTATTCTACTGTGGTCTGAGAGAATGCTTGATATAATTTCAATTTTTTTACATTTATTGAGACTCATTTTATGGCCTATCGTATGGTCTATCTTGGGAAAAGTTCCATGCATTGTTGAATGGAGTGTGTATTCTGCGGTTGTTGGATGCAAAGTTCTGCATATATCTGTTAAGTCTACTTGTTCCAAGGTATAGTTTAAGTTCATTTTTTCTTTGTTGACTTTCTGTCTTGATGATCTCTCTAGTGCTGTCAGTTGATTTTTGAAGTCCCCCACTCTTATTGTGTTGCTGTCTGTCTCATTTCTTAGGTCTATCAGTTTTATAAATGTGGGAGCTCCAGTGTTAGATGCATATATATGTTTAAGATTGTGATTTATTTTGTTGTTGGACAAAATCTTTTGCCATTACATAATGTCCCTCTTTTCTTTCTTAACGGCTGTTGCTTTAAAGGTTGTTTTGTCTGATATAAGAACAGCTACTCCTGCTCACTTTTGGTGTTCATTTGCATGAAATGCCTTTTCCACTCTTTCATTTTTAAGTTTATGTGAGTTTTTATGTGTTAGGTGAGTCTCCTGAAGGCAGCAGATTGTTGGTTGGTGAGTTATTATCCTATCTATTCTGTGGTTTTGTATCTTTTAAGTGGAGCATTTAGGTTTTTACTTTTAATATTAGTATTAAAATGTAAAGTACTCTTGCATTCATCATGCTGTTTGTTGCCTGTGTACCTTGGTTTCTTTAGTTTTTTGTTTTTTCTTTTTAACTTGTATTTTTGTTTTATAGGTCCTGTGTGATTTATGCTTTAAAAAGTTTCTGTTTTGTTGTGTTTTTGGGATTTGTTTGAAGATGTGGAGCTCGTTTTGGCAGTTTTTGTAGTGGTGGTTTGGTAATGGCAAATTCTCACAGCATTTGTTTATCTGAAAATGACTGTATCTTTCCTTCTAATATGATGCTTAGTTTCACTCAGTATAAATTTCGTGACTGATAATTGTTTTGTCTGAGGAGGCTGAAGATAGGGCCCCAGTCCTTTCTAGCTTATAGAATTTCTGCTGAGACATCTGCTGTTAATCTGACAGGTTTTCCTTTGTAGTTGACCTGGTGCTTCTGTCTCACAGCTCTTATGATTCTTTCCTTCATCTTAACTTTGGATAGCCTGATGACAATGTGCCTAGACAAAGACCTTTTTGCAATGAATTTACCAGATGTTCTTTGTGCTTTTTGTAATTGCATGTCAGGTCTCTAGCAAGGCCAGGAAAGTTTTCCTTGATTATTTACCCAAATATTTTACAAGCTTTTACAATTATCTTCTTCCTCAGGAACACCAATTATTCTTAGGGTTGGTTGTTTAACATAATCCCCAACTACTCAGAGCTTTGGTCATATTTTCTTATTCTTTTTTGTCTTTGCTGTAGTAGGTTAATTCAAAGACCTCATCTTCAAGCTCTGAATTTGTTTTTTCTCCTCGTTCAATTCTATTGCTGAAACTTTCCAGAGCATTTTACATTTCTTCAAGTGTGTCCAAAGTTTCCCCAATTTTTTACTGTTTTTTCTTTAAGCTATCTATTTCCTTGAATATTTCTCCTTTCACTTCTTGTATCATTTTTTGGATTTCCTTGTATTGGGCTTCACATTTCTCTGGTCACTCCCTGATCAGTTTAATAACTAACTTCCTGAATTCTTTTTCAGATAAATCAGGAATTTCTTCTTGGTTTGGATCCATTGCTGGTGAAATAGTGTGATTTTGGGGGGTTGTTGGTGAGTCTTCTTTTTTCATATTACCAGGGTTGGTTTTCTGGTTCCTTCTCATTTGGGTAGACCCCGTCAGAGGGAAGGTCTATGGCTGAAGGCTGTTATTCAGATTTTTTTTTGTTCTACAGGGTGTTTCCTTCATGTAGTACTCTTTCTTTTTTCCTGTGGATGTGGCCTTCTGTGAGCTGAACTGCAGCGATTGTTGTCTCTTGTCTTTCTTCTGGGTCTAACCACCCAGCGAGTCTATCCGGCTCTGGGATGGTACTGGGATCTGCCTGTGATGTGAACCATCTGTGTGTCTCTTAGCTGTAGATGCCAGCACCTGTTCTGGTGGAGTTGTTAGAGGGTACAATGGACTCCATGCGGGTCCTTAGCTTTGGTGGTTTAATGCTTATTTTTGTGCTAGTTGGTCTCCTGCCAGAACGTGACGCTTTTCATAAAGTATCATCTGTAGTAGTGTGGAGAGGGAATGGTGGTGGGCACAGCCCTAGAACTCCCAGGATCATATGCCCTTTGTCTTCCACTACCAGAGTGGGAAGGGAAGGGCCATCAGGTGGTGGTGTGTCTGAGCTCAGACTCTCCTTGGGCAGGTCTTGCTACAGCTGCTGTGGGGAATGGGGGTGGGATTCCCAGGTTACTGGAGTTGTGTGCCTAGGAGGATTAATGGCTGTCTCTGCTGAGTCATACAGGTTGTCAGGGAAGTGGGGGAAAGCTGGCAGTCACAGGCCTTACCCAGCTCCCACACAAACCAAAAGGCCAGTCTCACTCCCATCATGCCCCCACAGCAGCCTGGAGTCTGTTTTCAGGCAAAGGATGAGATAGGCTTGAAAACTTGCCTAAGGCTTTCCACCTCCCAGCTGCGAAAGAAAAGGGCTTTAGTTTTTCCCCTACCGGTGAAGTCTGCAAGCTGAATTTACGCCCTCCCTCAAGTTCTGGTCAGGAGGCTGTTCAAATTGTTACAAAGTTTATCTAGAGAATTCCTTTTCCCTGTGGGGTTTTATCCCCTATTCCTTTGACCACCCTCCTGATGGATCCCTGTGGTGTCAGGCAGGAACAGGTTGCTTAGGGACCCAGCCAGCTCCCTGGGCCTTTCTGCTGCTTCCTCTATCCCTGTATTTCACTTTTCTTGGCTCTCTAACTTAGCTCCAGGTAAAGTTGGAAACTTCTCCCACAACAGACCTTGAGCTTCTCCAGTGAGGGTGTATGTTTGAGAGAGAAGGATCTCCATTTCCCACTTCCACAGTTGAGGAACTCACAGTATTTGGCATGTATTGGGTCCTCCAGGAGCATTTGGCTTCCTTTCCAGAGACTGTGGATTTTCTCAGGATTGCTGGTTTGCTCTTGCAGTCCATCTGGAGTTAAAATTTACAATGCAAGCTCTGCATGCTGCTCTGTCCAGAGCTATGATCTAGCCCTGCCTCCCATCTGCCATGATCGTGAAAAAAGAAAAACAGTACTTTTTCCTTTTAATTTGGATGCCTTTTATTTCTTTGTCTTGTCTGATTGCTGTTGCTAGTGTTTTCAGTACTGTGTTGAACAGAAGTGGCAAGAGTGAGCAACCCTGTCCTGCACCAGATCTTCATGGAAAAGTTTTCAGTTTTCACTGTTGATTATGATGTTAACTGTGAGTTTTTCATAAATGGCTTTTATTATGTCAAGAAACTTTCCTTCTACATGTAAACAGTCAAGAGTTGTTGTCAAGAAAGGATGCTGAACATTGTCAAATGCTTTGTCTGTGTCAATTGAGATGATTATGTGGTTCTTATCTTTCATTCTGTTAAAGTGATGTGTCACATTGATTGATTTGCATATGTTAAATCAGCCTTGCATGGTAGGGATAAATCCAATGTGGTCATGATGTGTAATCTTTTTGATGGGTTGTTGAATATGGTTTGCTAATATTTTATTGAGGATTTTTGCATCAATCCTCTTTGATAGCCTGTTATGCAACCACTTAACGGGGTGCATTAGAATTATAGCAGTCGTCCAAGAGTCATTTTCACAAGTTGCTTTTGAGTAACAGATGATAAAGACAAGTATATAAGATACGATCCAAGTAATACAAAAATACTGACAAAATCCAATACTATATATGTGCGTGAGGTATGTGTCTCTATTTATATTTACATATGAGCATAAAAAGATAGAAGGACATATATTACATACCAATTTACTAAACTAGGTTACCCAGAGAAGGGCTGGGGCTGAGGATAGGGGCTGTTGTAAGTAGAGGGTTGAAGAGGAGAGGGAAAAGCCGAGCAAAATGGCTATTGCTCCAAAAATGTGTATACAACAGGGATATGCAAGTAGATTTTTGAGTGTATATACAAATAAATTTATAATAAAAATTCTAAAATAGGTGTAGAAGTATGCACAAGTGGGAGAAATAACTTTTAAACTGGCTGAATCACTGCAAGGTTGTGATGAACATATTGAAACCAATTTGGTGTCAAGACCTGGAACTCTGCTCTTGGCCCAGTTCTCATGATCTTGGTCATAACAGGGGAAAGACAGAGAAATCATGTTGATTAAACTTGTAGGTAAAGGAAAGAAAGATGAGATAACTTTTTATGTTTGGAAACAGAAATGAGAAGTAAAACAATCCGGAAGATTTAGCTCAAAGCTTTTAAGTGAACATTAATCAAGATAAATTTCTGTCTCTAGGTTTAAATATATCCATTTACCTAAACTATTTGTGTGGGAATGATCAGTTTCTTGCATGTGAGTTCCATGAAGTCACTGACCTTGTCTTATTTATCTTTAAACCCCGATTACCCGGTACCCAGCACAGTGGCTGGCCCATAATCTGTTCTGGACAGAGTCCCGAGAGGATCTGATGGGCTGGTAGGTGATGAGACAGAACACAAAAGGAGTGTGTGTACAAAGGGAAGGAAGGACAAACCTGAGGGGCACCACAATGCCAGATTCTATGCCAGGAGCAGGAGTACCTTTACCTCCTAAGAATCGTAGGATGTAGGTGATATTAGATCCACTTTTCAGATGAAGAAACTAGGGGTAAAACTGGATTTGAACTTCGAACTTCAGGTTAGTTCAACTTCAAATTTTTCCCCAGGAGACTGGTAGGAGAGCCAGAATTATTTTAAACCATAGACACTTAGAGCTGGGAAATCCCAGGCACCAGAAGCCAGGGTGGGCTGGGGCCTGGCGGTGGAGCTCTGGGCACACTCTAGTTGCCACTACAGCTGTAGGAGCTTTGCTTCATGTTTGTGTGTGTGTTTCTTTTTTCCTTTTTCCTTTGTAGGATTTCATTTGAATAAAAAATTCCCAGGCTGAAAAGAAGAAGCTTAAAACCATATGCATGTCATCTGCCCTGCCTCAGTCTTCATTATAGAAATAAGAAAGATAAGGTCCAGAAAAGGGATTGATTCACATGGTCCAGCTAGGGCTGGCCCCAGAACATCAGCAGACTGGGTTTCTCCTGCTGCCTAAACCCCTGGCCTGGAGTTTTCCAGAAGAGATTCTTGTCGGGGGAAAGCCCCACAAAGCTGCTGCCTCTTCCCTCCTCAGCTAGACTTGCCCAGTCCCTCACTCCCACAGAACACAAGTCTGCTTTTCTTGGTTGTCCTCTTGGGGAGGGCCAGGTATGGGGCCAAGAGCTTGAAGAGAGCCTCTCTGGCCTGTCAATCTTTCTTCAAGTGCATCTGCTTTGCCAGAAGACAGCGCTACCCCTAGATGCTTAAAAGCCCATTTGGAACCTCCTGATGGATGCCTGAGGCTGCCCCACACCAGGAAGCCGGTTAGTTGTTTGCTTGGTTGAGTTCCACCTGTGCTCATTTGACTCAGCAATGCTAACTCTGATTGCCTGTCCATGTTCCTTCCCAATAAGAGGTGGGCCTGGGGACCTGGCCAGGCCCCTTCTCCTCAGGTCCCTCTGTCCCAACCGTTGCATTTCCTCCCTGCCCTTCCAGAATTGGGCAGCTGCAGACACCAGACAGGACCAAGGTTTGGGGCAGTTGGCTTAATGTGACGGGCCTACTCACAGACAGGCCCCTTAATCTTTATTTTTTTCAGCCGGGAAATTTTCCAACGGCTCCCTTCTTGAATGGAAACCACTGGAGTAAAGAAGTCTTCTGTAAAATCAATAACACAGGCCAGAGGTAGTACTGTGGCCAGCGGTGAGTGCATCTGTCTGAGGTGCTGGTCAGCATATGGGACAGAGGGTGAAACAGACAGGACTCCACAGCCCCATGGACAGGGAGCCTGGCGTCCAGATCAGCGTATTCCAGAGCAAGCCACTCCCTCTTCAGGAGCCTGAGTATGTTTTTCACTCTTTCAAACTTTAAGACTCTTATTAACAAGTCCATGCAGTTTGTGAACTTGAAAAACACCTCTCTCTATATAAAGGCGGAGTTTTGGTGGGTTTTTGTTTTCTCACTGTTTTGTGGGTCAGGATTTCAGGAAGGATTCAACCAGGCAGCTCTGCTTTGGCGGTCTCAAGTCAGGTTGCAAAAGTCAGAGCTCTGCCCAGGTTGCAGTCATCCGAAGCCTCAACTGTGTCGGATGGCCCAGCGGGCCCATGCAAAAGGCTGGTGGTTGATGCTGGCTGTCTATGATGAGCTCAGCTTGGGCTGTCACCAGAGTGCCTACCCATGGCCTCCACATGTGGCCTGGGCTTCCTCACAGCGTGGCAGTCTTGGGTCCTTAGATTTCTTACATGGCAGACCACAGCTCCAGAAGCAAGCATGCCAGCCTGTCAAGCTTTCCTTGGTTAAAACTCTTTCAAATGTCAACTCCACAAGGTGTGAAATGATTGAAGGCTTTAAAAACATGATGTTTGCTGTTACTAAAAAGAAAAGTCTATGTATCAACACAAAATGAAAGCCCTGTGCTACACAGACAATGCTTAACGTTCTAGTGACTGTGTCAACAGTTTTGTATTTGATGACCTCAGCTCCAACCTCTTTTGTTCACATCTTAATGCTGGAATCTCATATTTGTTAGTCCTTGCTGGGTGTCCACAGGGACTGATGGTAGAAAAAGCCAACAATTTCTCAGCCCTGCCCCAGTCAGTCTTGGCAGAGGACTTGTTCTCAGCTGCTGGGACATTTTTCTCTTTGTCCTCTTGTGATTTAGGGCTTGAAGGCCTCTGCAGGATGATCCTAGCAGTGATGGTGAGGAGGCTGCTGACCTGGGCTCCTGTCTCCTTGGCTGTCTTGATCTGTATCTCTGCTGCTTGGCTGGCCACCTCCTGGGGGTCCTATGGAATAGTGGTCATAGCCTGGACGCACACATCTTATGTCTCCCAGTTGTCTTGTTGGTTCTGCTGCCAGCTATTGTCAACACTTTCATCATAGCTTCCACTAAGGAGGGCTGGGATCCTGGGGTCAGTGGGTATCTACATTTTGGGAGGTAGGGATAGCTACCTGAAGTGAGGCAGGAAGACATTATTGAAGCTGGCCTCCTGGTGCATACCACCATTCCACCTTGCTTTTCTCACTCTTATCTTTCTGATTGTTCTGTTAGTGTGATATGAGGAGTCCTTTCACCACAGTTATGTGCATTTTACCTGCTGCTACCAGGAAACTCCCAACCTGGGCCTGTCACCTGCTCCTTGGCAATACCCAACCTCTCAGACCCTCCTGCATGGCCAATGCATGTCCCTAATGCTTTTTCCTGTTAGCCAGGGTATAGATGCATCTTGCTCATGAAATCCCATTGTTTCTACGTTGGACCATTACTGGATCCTATCTTTTCTGTGATGACTTTCTGTTCTCCACTGGCCACCCTGGTGATGTGCGTCTCCTGTCTGGGAGTTGACTTGGCCTGGTGGGCTTCTGGACCTCACCCTCTCAGCTCATGGTGGCATTTGGTAGCAGCCTGTGACAGCAGTGCTTACAGAGTGTGAAGTATTTAGGGAATCGGGCAGCAATGGGCCCACACAATGCTTCCTTGAGTTCACATTCTTTCTTGCTATCAATCTGCTTTCTCGGCCTCCATCTCTTCATCTATAAAGTAGGGGCCCTGGACTAGATGACCTCCTAGGGTATGCCCCAGTGATGCTATAAATGGAGCTTATCAGGTTTAAAGCCTCTGCCCAGGTAGGACTGACCAAAGGGCAGATGGACCAGCCACTTCCTCACTATTATTCTCAACTTCTTGGCCAGCCTAATCCAGCCTGCAGACACAGCCTTCTCTGGTATAAGGTTGGCTGTTCCAGGAGTGTGGTGATCCAAAACATATACCAGACTCAACCATTACAGCTTTGCCTCTCATGCCCAGAACAAAGACCCAGAATCCTACCCCCAGCCTTCCCTGCCCTCAGTAGATGGTAGCATTCCTCTAAAGGGCACAGTTGGCTGAAGGTTCCTTCAGAGACTCGTACAGGCAAAAGATATTCACAAGAGCTGCTGGAGAAACAGAGGGAGATGGGAACCCAGCAAGGTAACTGCAGCTGACACCCTGTATGCATATGGAAACCCATTTGGAAAGTTTTAGTTGAAGTGGGCAAATGCAGGAACGGACAAAAACAGGAACTTAGAGAAAGCTATGCTGATGTGACAGCATTAGCATTTGCAGACTGGGCCCACTCTGGGTTACCTGAGTAACGCCAAAGCCTGATCAGGGACCGAGGGGGTCACTGTTAAAGGGGCAGATGTTGGATGTGATGTAGAATGATGGATGAGAACGTAGTCCATCAGAGTTTGGGAATTAGGGGGCAAAGCAAGAGCTTCAACTGTCTTGGAATGAAAAGGGGAAGAAAGCAAGCAAAGAAAATACTCCTTCCTGCTCTGGAAAGGACAGTGGCAGAGAAATGGCCCTGCACTCAAAGAAAAACCCAAGAAAAGGGAGAAATCAGTGAAGCCCAAGGCAGTGGAAACTACAGGAGTTGTGACTGGCTGGTGGGATTTCCACTAGCAGTGCATTTTAGGTAAGAGTTTACCAATAGAGTTCTCTGTGATCATGGAAATGTCCTGTATCTGTGCTGTGTAATATAGTAGCCTCAGCCACATGTACCTACTAAGCACTTAAAATTTGGCTAGTGCAACTGAAAAACTGAAATTTTATTTTTACTTAATTTTAGTTGATTTAAATCTACGCATGGATACCATATTAGACAGCACAGAAATAATGAATTTGTTTCAAAGCTATAAAACAATATTATTTCTTATAGTGAAAATAGGTGTTCAAGTGAACACTCGTACACAGGTGTTCATAGCAGCACTATACATAACAGCTAAAAGGTGGAAGCAATCCAATGGTCATCAGCAGATGAGCAGATAAGCAAAATGTAATATAGCCGCACAATGGAGTATTACTCAGCCATGAAAAAGGAACAAGTACTAATGACAACATGAATGACCCTTGAACATATTATGCCAAGTGAAAAAAGCCAGACACAAAAGACCACATATTGTATGATTTTATTTATATACAATATCCAGAATAGGCAAATGCAAATAGACAGAAAGTAGAATAGTGGTTGTCTGAGGCTGGGGAAGAGGAACTAGGGAGTGACTGCTAATGAGTCTGGTGCTTCCCTTTGAGGGTGGTGAAAACGTCTTGGAACTGGAGAGAGGCATGGCTACACAACACTGTAAATGTACTAAATGTCACTAATGGGTAAATGTTATGCTATGTGTATTTTACCACAATAAAACAAAACAAAATGAGAACAAAGAAACAATTATTATCTCTCTTTATCCTTTTGGAAAAGGAAGTGAAGTCCTCTGGCCTCACTGGAATTTTCTTCTTTTTCTTCCTTTCTGTCTTCATGCCTTTGGGTCCCTTCCCTTTCCGTCGTTCGGTCTTTGCTTCCTTCCTGTCCGGCCTTCCTCTTTCTTTCTTCCTCTTTCTCCCTCTCTCTCTTTCTTTCTTTCTTTCTTCCTTTCTTCCCGTTTTTCTTTCCTTCTCTCCTTGAGACACAGGTCTCACTCTGCCACCCAGGCTGCTGGAGTGCAGTGGTGTGAACGTGGCTTACTGTATATTTAACCTCCCAGACTCTAGCAATCCTCCCACATCAGCTTCCTCAGTACCTGGGACCACAGGCATGAATATCCACACCTGGCTGGACTTAAAAAAAAAAAAAGTAGAAATGGGCTGTCGCTATATTGCCCAAGTTCTCACTGGAATTTTGTCTCCAAGGCACGTTCAGCTTTTTGGCATTTTTCCCCCAACCCCAAGGGCAGAGGATATCACTCAGAGGTGAAGCTGAGTCGCTATCTCCAGTGGGGCTGGGAAGTGCTTGGTGAGAGGCGTACAGTGATGGGAGTGGGATAAGCCCCCCAGGTAAGGCCCTCCTAGTCCTCCCAGGAACATTGTAGGTAGGCATGGACAGGCTGGCAGCTTGGCCTCATCTGAGAGCTGGAGGCACACCCCTCCCCTGGGGATGGGGAGAGCATGGGTACTCCTGTGCTCTGATGCGGGGCACCATGGTGAGATGATTAATAGCCCCGCGGTCCTGCCCCAGTAGAGGGAGAGTGCATGCCTATTAATCAGTGGTGAGTGCTCTTTGCTCAGACATCTGTTCTTGTGGAGTGGGCCCTAGTGTTCATCGAGGATGCTGCATGGAGCTCCTAACCTTTTCCCAGCAGTCTGCTGGGAACCCCGCCTCCCTTCACGCCCAGGTTGCTGGCCGAAAGGACAAGGACAAGGCGCCATCTGTAGCACAAGATGCCACTCCAGAAGTGGTGCGGCTCAGAGATGACCCAAATGAGAGCACACTCCTGGCCCCCAAAATCAATATTCACTGTTGGGACTACCACAGGAGAGACCTCTCCCCTCCTGCCAAATAAAATAAATGTTGAAGTCACCTGGTCAAAAGAGAAACTGAGGATATATGAGAACGGGGACACGTGGTCTGTGGAGGAAGCACAGAACTCAGAGGTGGATCAGAGTCCCAGGTTTTGTCCTCTATGTGGCTACCAAGTCCTGAGTCCCCAGGCTGTCATGCCACCTGTGAGTCTCTGAGTCTGTCAGTGTGGCTAGTGGGCCAGTCCTGCTCCACTCACAAGTCTTACAAGAGCAAGGCTTTTAAGTCAGACAGCCCTGAGTACAAATTTCAGCTCTGCCTCTTGCTAGCTCTGCCTCTTGCTAGCTCTGCAGCCTTTGATAGGTCACTGGATCCATCAAAGATTATCTGAGATTGTCAAAGATTATCTAATCTATCTAAGATTGTTTCCACATCTGTGAAATGAGTAGAAGAAAACCTACTTGACAGGACTAACACGAATGTCAAGTGACATAATGGCCTGTGAAATCATCAGCACATTCCTGGCCCTTAGTAAGACACGCTCAAGTAATTATACCTAAGATTATAATTGTGTATACTGTCAAATAACTCTAGAGAGAAAAGCTGTTTCAAAATATGTGGCTTGTTTCACCAGGGTGAAGTGGTTGAAAGAGGACTTGGAGGGAAATCAGAAGACATGGGAATGAGTCCTGGTTCTGTGACTGGCTACCTTTCACTGTTTTTAAAAATCCTGTGCTCTGTCTACGGCCATACCCCCGTGAATGCGCCCGATCTCATCTGATCTCGGAAGCTAAGCAAAGTCAGGCCTGGTTAGTACTTGGATGGGAGACTGACTGAGAATACCAGGTGTTGTAGGCTTTTTCAAAAACATTAAAAAAAAAAAAAATCCTGTGCTCCTTCTTGGGTTTCTATAATAGATGCAGACTGATCAAGAAATGGGCCCCAGCAACACAGGAAAGTCTTTCAGTGGGCCTGGGGTTGCTCTGCTAATTGTCCAGAATGTGGGTCCACTCCTCTCTGGCTGACCTCACCTGCCCCAGCTTTCTGTCTGCCTGGACACCACAGCTCTCCTCTCCACCCCTTGCTCAGATGCCCCACCTTGGATATATGTCTGTGGCTGCACCCACAGCTCCCTCTCGTGGGATCCTGTGGGACTTGCGCTCTGGCTTCATCAGCTCGGTTACAGGAGGGAAGCTGTCTCCTTTCCCACACCCCATCCTGCAGCACTGGACTAAGGAGGCCAACACCCAGCTTGTCCACAGCTATCCTTCGAATGTTTGTGACCCCTGCTAAGTTCATGTTGAAACTTAATTATCAATACAACAGACTTAAGGGGTGGGGCCTTTAGAAAGTGATTACGCCATGAGGGATGGGATTAACATCTTACAAAAGGCTGGAGGAAACTAGCTAGGCCCTTTTTCATCTTTCTTTTCCTTCGTCATGTGAGGACATGGCATTCATCCCCTCTGGAAGATACAGCAATAAGGCACCCTCCTGGAAACAGAGAACAGCCCTCACCACCACACACCAAAGCTGCTAGCACCTTGATCTTAAACTTCCAGCCTCCAGTAAGAAATAAATTTGTGTTCTTTGTAGATTACCTACTCTCAGGTATTTTGTTATAGCAGTAGGAGCAGACTAAGACAGCCACGCTAAAATAAGGATGAATCAATTTCCCCGCCCATAAAATAAGGATGTAGAGTCAGATGCTCTTCAAGGTTCCCTTCAGCTTTCACATTTTGTGGTCCTAACTCTTCTTATTGGTGTATACAGAACTTTTTGTTGTTGTTCTTCTGTAAAATGCAACCTGTGGATGCAGCCAAGAGACAGGTGGCTCTAAAGGGATGAATCGAACTAGGGGAACTGAAACCCCAGATTAATTAAATCTTCTCCAGGTGTCTCCCATTTATCTCACCACCATTAACTTCTGGGCTTGTCGACTGCAAAAACATTGAGCCGCAGAATTGAAGCAAGATGATTCCTGCCCAAGGCATCAGCTGGCTGCTCCACCCTGGGGTGGGGGTGGGGCTACTGCTAGGAGTCAGGGGGAGCTGGGGCCAGGGCTGGAGACAGTCAGAGCTGAGACCCTTCTGAAGCAGCTTCCTAAGAGTGGGAATTGGGACATTGCCACGGAGCCTTCCCTAAAGGCACCATCTGGCTTCCCCTACCCCAGGTTTCAGAGCCCTGGAGGTATATTCTACAGCATGAACAGCTCTAGCTGCACTCTCTGTCCACTGGCCACTAGCCACAAGTGGCTATTTAAATTTCAGTGATTAAAACTGAATTCAATTTTAAATTCAGTTCCTCAGTAAAATTAGCCCCCTTTCAAGTGTTCAGTAGCCAGTTGTGGCTATGGGCTACCATACAAGACAGCACCAATAGGGAATATTCCCTTTATCACGTCAGAACATGAACGGCACCACTCAGAGCATAGGAAAGGAGGCAAAAATTTTCCTGGCATGAGAAACTGCTGAAGATGGAAGTAGCGACACCCTGAGGTCATCCCTTAGTTCACTCTGAAGATGTGCTAGCATGTCTCACAATGTCCAAAACCTCCTATTGGACTCTGGTGGGCAGAGGGGTCAGGGGTTGCTGTCCTAAATGTCAATATCAGCTAGGGATGGTCCCTGAAACCTCAGGCAGTTTCCTGTCTCATGGAGCTCTCCATAGGATGGAAGTAGGAGATTGGTGGGAGATGGCAACTTGCTTTTTTTAAACATTATCTGCCTGCCAGGAGTTCTGCTAGACATTTCACATGTGTTTATTTAATCCTTACAACAAATCAGTGAGAACAGGTAAGTTGTCGTCCTCTCTGATGGCTCCTTGAGGTCAGGGACTGCTGAGTTAATATTTGCCAAGTTCTTAGAACAGGGCCTGCAACACCGTTAAGTGCCATATAAGTGTTTGTAAAGAAAGAATCCACTGAATTCAGCTGTCGATGTTCCAGACAAGTTAGTGGCGGAGCAAGGGGTAAAATCTAGCCCATGTCTGCTCTCCAGGGATCTTTCTGTTACACCATTGGCTTAGAAGCCTGACAAAGAAGACATCGGTTGTTCCGGGACATCTTATCTCATTCTCTCCTCCTAATAGCATTCTGACTTTCTTTTAGGAAGCCACTATTTTTTACTTCGGATAGTGCTGGAAAGCTATACAGTGTGGGGCCTGCCCCATCCTGACCAAGAGACAGAGGTTAAGTCAATGAGACTGCCTTCTAGGACTTTCAGTCCTGAGCCCAAAGACACAATGTCGGAAAGTCTCGTGGGAGCTCTCTTTCCCCAGCATCAGCGCCTGGCAGAGAGTTGTACAGGTTCTTCTGCGAGGATCCCCAGAGCTGGCTTGTCATATGCTCTGTTTTTAGCCTGGTTCTCCAGCTTGCTACAAGTCTTCGAGCTGCCTGATAGCCTTTCATTTGATTCCGTTTTTGATAGAATGGCAAGAGTTGTTTGCTTTGGCTTCCAATCACAGAAGCTTGACTGACTCTCCTTCAAAGGAACACGAAGACACAGCCCTGAAAAAGAATTGCTGGAAGGAACAGAGAGATGAAATAAATTAGAGTGGAAAAGAGACTTGGGTCTCAACAGCCATTTTCTATCCCTGAATGATCCCAAATGATTCTTCGTGGAAAAGCAGGAGATGTTGAAGAGTGATGCAATAAATAGGGCAATTGGCCCTAATTCTTCACATTCCCTATGTCCGCATTCTTTGTCATGTGATTTTGCAATTTATTCCACTAGAGGTTAAGAGTATTTCTCCACTTCTTGAATTTGAATTTGGCTGTGTGACTCTCTTCTCTAAAGATACACTGGTGGCCGGGCGCGGTGGTTCACGCCTGTAATCCCAGTACTTTCGGAGGCCGAGGCAGGTGGATCACGAGGTCAAGAGATCGAGACCATCCTGGTCAACGTGGTGAAACCCCATCTCTACTAAAAATACAAAAATTAGCTGGGCGTGGTGGCGTGCGCCTGTAGTCCCAGCTACTCGGGAGGCTGAGGCAGGAGAGTTGCTTGAACCCAGGAGGTGGAGGTTGCGGTGAGCCGAGATCGCGCCATTGCACTCCAGCCTGGGCAACAAGAGCGAAACTCCGTCTCAAAAAAAAGAAAAAAAGAAAGGAGGGAGGAAGGGAGAAAGAAAGGAAAGGAAAGAAAGATAAAGAAAAAGAAAAGAAAGAAAGAAGAAAGAAAAAGAAGAGAGAGACAATGAGTGTTGGGTAGAGTGCAGTGAAGTTGGAACCTTCATACTCTGTTGATGGGAATGCGAAAATGGTGCCGTCACTTTGGAAAACAGCCTGGCATTTCAAGAGGTTCTATGTGGACATAGAGTTTCAATATGACCCAGCAATGCTACTCCTAGGAATATACCCAAGAAAAGTAAAAAGTATGTCCACACAAAAATGTGTTCATGAATGTTCAAGGCTGCATTATGTATAATAATCAAACATTGCAACAGCTCAAAAGTGCATCAACTGATGAATGGATGAATGAAATGTGTATATCCAGACAATGGAATATAATTAGACGATAAATATAAACAAGATGCTGATTCATGCTACAACATGTATGAATGTTGAAATCATTATGCTAAGTAATGCTGAAAGGAGCCAATCACAAAGAACCACAGATTGTATGCATCCATATATATAAAATATCTGAGATAGGCAAATCTATAGAAACAAAATATAGATTAGTGATTTCCTAGAGCTGGGGTGCTGGGAGGATTGAGGGGGTGACAGCTTGGAGTGTTCTGAATCTTTTGGGGGTAATGAAAATGTTCTGAAACTGATTATGGAGATGGTTACAGAAATCTGTGAATGTACTTTAATCCAACTAACTGTCTATTTTAAGTGGGTGAATTATATGGTATATGAATTGTATTTCAATAAAGCTGTTAAACAATTTCAGTTATTCAAGATTTCAGGGACTATAAGTATGAATGAGGCTTTTTAGGGGGAGAAAAAAAGATGCTGACAAAATCTCTCAGTCCACACAAGTTACTTCTAGCATCCCTATAACAAAACCCCTCCAGATCTGGCTTTCTGTAATAGTTTGGTGCCCTCCGGGAATCAACATGTCATTCCCAGGTCAGAATGGAGGCAGGAAAGTGCAGGAGCTGCTGTGCCGAGCCACCTCCTTTGCAGAATTATCATTTCACTGCGCTCACACCATTCCGGGAAGTGCTTTCACATCTTCTGCGTTGCCCAGCCATGCAGCCCTTTCAGCGCCATCTCAATGGCAACCTTAGGAGACCCTACGCAGAGAACCCAGTTCCACTGTGTCCAAACACCTGCCCCACAGAAACTCTGAGACCATCAAATGAGTGCTGTTTTAAGCAGCTGAATTTGTGACAATGTGCTATGCAACAGTAAAAACTAACAGAGTATTTCCTCTTGGAAATACTGATTGAAGCTCTTCAGATTCCTTCTGTGTTCCCTCGACTTTCCGATTTGTCACTGAAACCTCGGCTCAGGTCACAACCATCCAAGGTCTCCAGAGTCAGTTTGTCTGCCAAGTGTGTTGGTGCTGGCAAGGAGTTCTGCTACAGCCCGGGCTTCTAACAACAACACATTTCTTCAATTCCTCTGCAGAGATGAAATTAGGGCTCCATCTCAGGCCAAGAAAATAATTTCCCACCTGTACATAATAAAGGCTGGGCTTGTACATTCAACTACATGGTGTTAGGAAATAACCCCAGGCTACATTAACTTAATAAAGCAAATATAGAATGTGGGAAACAAATCAGGGAGTAATTTTGGCAGCTTAAAATCTTGAGTTGTGCATGCTGGCTTTTCCCGTATTTAAATGACATAGAAAGCAACTTCTTAAAAAGATATCGCTGTCCAAAAAATATTATCAAAAGAATTTTTAATGTCACTACATGGCTTATACTTCAGAGCTGCTCATTTTGAGGAGGTCAAAAGGGAAGAGCTACAAAAGAATTTTATTTTCAGTTGTATTTATTTTATTTAACTTTTAAAGTTCAAAGCCATAAAAGAATTTTACCACCTGAATGTCCTTTGCTCCTCTTCCATGCAGTGAAAAATGAAAATTAGAACAATTTAGTTTTACTTAAATTCTCCTATATTCTTGTTGAAGTACTTCAAATTCCAATAATTGTTTAGCTTATTCTTTTGCTTGATTAGTTTTATTGATATATAATAGTTATACACATTTATGGGGTGTCTGTGATATGTTAATACATGTACACAATACGTAATGATAAAATCAGGGTAATTGGGTAATAAAATCAGGGTAAACATTTATCTTTTCTTTGTATTGAAACACTCCAGTATTTCTCTTCTAGCTACTTTGAAATATACAATAAATTATTATTAACTATTATCTCCCTACTATACTACTAAATGCCAGAACTGATTCTCTTCTAATTATATTTTTGTCCCCATTAACTATCTTTATCTTCCCTCCCTTACTGTTTTTAAAAATCAACTTATTAAGAAACAACACTTTATTTCTGCAAATATTTTAGTTCCCTACAATACTTCCAAATCAGTAATAGGTCTAGACTTGTTAATTAATGTGTATAAGAAAACAGTATACATTCCCCAGGTTGTTGTATTGAATACACAACTCTGGAGATAGCAGTAGAATAACCAAAGACAAAGATTGAATTCTAACATTTTAAGGTGGCAGAATAATAAGTTAATTAGCAGGTATCAAGCTCCTATAGGGTACAACACTGTGGCATAAATATATAGGCATATTTCCAATTATGTGGAACAGTTTCTAGTCTTAAATATTACTTAGGGTTGACAAAGCAATACAGAAGATAGGGTAATGGAGGTGAACAAAAGAAACTTGGACTTCATGCTTTGTATATACTTATAAAGAGACCTTGGATCTAAATTAAACTGTGTGTCATTGAAATGAACAATAATTTTAAAACAAAGGATATAGTTAGTAAATTAACATAAGCTCAAGAGCTAAATGTCTTTATGTGTCAGTACAGAAAACGTTAATCAGGGAGCCTGAGTAAGTTATTTTTCCTCCAAGATGTTTTCTCAAGCCCAGAAAATAGTAAGTAAATCCTCTGAAACACTTTAGTACAAAGAAGTCAGAGAATTTGCTATTTCCTGAAGAAGTGATCTGTGGAACACTGTTTTGGAATGGTGGATTCCATGGTCAAACAAGTGAGGATAACTCTTAATGGTTCATAATACACACACACTGGCATTTTAAAGATGCTCAGTGATCCTGGATAGCAGACCTTTGTAGCTTTAACACAGTATTTTCAAATGTAGAAATATATTTGAAAAGTTTCTAGAATACTTTTTTTAAAGACAGAGTCTTGCTTTGTTGCCCAGGCTGAAGTGCAGTGGCACACCCATGGCTCACTGCAGCCTCATCCTCCTGGGCTCAAGTGATCCTCTTGCCTCAGCCTCCCAATTAGCTGTGACTACAGGCATGTGCCATGATATTCAGCTAATTTTTTAATGATTATTTGTAGAGACAAGGTCTGACTATGCTGCCTAGGCTGATCTCAAACTCCTGGGATCAAGCAGTCCTCCTGCCTTGGCCTCCCACAATGCTAGGATTACAGGCATGAGCCACCATGCCTGGCTTAGAACACTTCCAAAGGCACATTTATTAACATGTCTCAGAACAATTTTCTGCAGAACAGTGTCCCACAAGACATGTACAGTCAGTTCTAGAGTGTAGAAAGAGCCCTGAATAAGCTTTAGGTTCCAAGTGGTGTAAATCTACAACTATTTTCTCACTAAATTATCAAATACACATATATATGGAAGAGGAAGGAGAGAAAGAGAAGAAAGAAGAGAAAAATGAAGATAAGAATTCAGACAACAAAAACTAAAACTGACAAACTATTTTTGTGTCTGGAAAGAATTAATAATACTACAGCCAGTTCAGAACACAGCCCAGCTTTGAATACTGCAACAGAAACCATCTGGATAATATGTTTCATATCTTTTCCACCATTGTTCCAAAATTCAGATACTTACAGACTCTTCCACCATGAGATCTAGCAAGTGTACACTCCTACCTGTAGGTACCATGCTGCATGGTGGATTCTGTATTATTTTCTTCACTCTTGCTCACTCTCTTAGCTCTTTCATCCATACACTCTTCACATCCTTGCAGAAAAATGTCATGATTTAGCAAGGAGCCATGTCTTGGTAGCAAAGTTCATATTCAAGTTGTATAGCCAAAGTGAAATTCTGAAGGCAGGAAAAAAAAAAAAAAACGAATCCTAGTATAACTGCATAGAAATTAGAGTTTTATATATCCTATCAGAGTTTTTACAAACCTGAGAACTGGATGATGCTTCCACTGATCAGAAGAAAAACCTGGCTGGAAACTAGAGAACTGACCAGGACCTGTAAGTTTCAATCTGCTTTACTGTTGGAAATCAAAGGAGGAAATAAAAATAAAGTACCCAACAATCTAGCAAAGAGCAAGACAAAAAAATCATTTGCTCATACATTGGTTTACAAATGTTGAGTGAGAAAATATCCCTTCATTTGAGCATGAGTAGGCAGTAAAGCAGCATGGGAGAAAAGGGAAAACCTGTGGATTAAGCAAAAAAGAACAAGTGAAAAACTTTTTGGTAGCCCCATAGAATATGGGATGATATATTCATTAATAAACAAGAATCAAATGACATAACTGTCTAGGAATAAAAAATAATCAGATTTTTAAAGAGCTAAAATAAAATGAAATGAATACAAGGATAATCAAAATTAAATAAAAGTAAAAAGCAAAACTCAGGTGGCAAACAGCCAAAACAATGATATAGAGAATAGTTATCCCAAACACAAAAGGAAAGAAAGATGAGTATAATGAGGGGAAAGTGTAATATATTTTAATGGCAGACACAGCCAAACCAATGAATAGAAGGCAGAGGAGAGAGGCTTCCTTCTTCCTGCTGTTGTCCCCTGCAAGGAAGAGCTCCACTCACAGAACTCTCCTGGCCTCTGGGGTCCCTACTCCTTCCCAGATGTAGGGGATAGTAAATTCATTTCAGAGTGGTATTATCATTTAATGCTTTGGGCAGGGGAACTCTGAGAAACAGGTAAGGATTTGAATGCAGGAACTCAAGCAGCAAGATGGACAGGTCAAACCGAGCCAGGGAACACAGCTTCATATTTGGACTTTAAACAGTCTTAGCAGTGTGCAGAGACCTTACTGAGCCATGGGTCTGACTTTTTACAGTCATTGATATGGATTGGCTGTACTCCCACTCAAATCTCATCTCCAATTGTAGCTCTAATAATCCCCATATGTCATGGAAGGGACCCAGTGGGAGGTAATTGAATCATGGGGGCGGGTTTTTCCCATGCTATTCTCATGATAGTGAATAAGTCTCACAAGATCTGATGGTTTTGTAAAGCCCAGTTCCCCTACATACACTCTCTTACATACACATGTAAGATGTGCCTTTGCTCTTCCTTTGCCTTCTACCATGATTGTGAGGCCTCCCCAGCCATGTGGAACTGTGAGCCCATTAAACCTCCTTTTCTTTATAAATTACCCAGTCTCTGGTATGTCTTTATTAGCAGCATGAGAAAAGACTAATACAGTCACGATTTTAGATTTTATTCTATCTTTAGCATGGTACTGTGAAGTTTTGCATTTTATAATCACTGAATATTAAGGGAGCTTTATCTAGACAGTGGCTACTTTACTGAGGCAGGGCTGCATTTGCCAGACCATAGACAACTCATGGCCATGACCTGCCTTATGCACTGCCAAAGTCCTTACCCCACGTGTAAGCTCTAGAAGCAACGTGGGTCACAACAAAGGTGTTGGGCACAATGAGGCTTGACAGATGTTGGCCAGCAGTTATCAAAAAGGCAAACACTACTGCACAGGTCAGAATATCAAGGCCAGCCATGATGGCGTAAACTAGACCTCAGGGAGCCTTAGTGTGGAGACTTGAAATTCACATGAACCATTTGGCATTGCAAGTTTGACAATACAGTTTGCTTTTATTATGAGTCCTAATGAGGAAGGATTAGATATTTTAGATGTGGGTAGGCAGAAAAATATTTATTTTAAGGCAGCTAGGTTCTACACATGGTATAAAACATTACTGTTGATTTGAGTTGAAAATATTAATGTTAGATTTGGGAGGATAGGGAACTCCTGAATAGCTGAGCGGGGACTTCATTGTAACAGAGAAAAAGATGGACAGCATCACAAGTTCTTATATAAAACAAGAAAACCTAGCTTTAAAAAAATTAGAAATGATAAATGAATAAATGGCACCTGTGGACATACATACAAAATCTTAAGAAAAATATTAGAAAAGTCCTTGCCTATGCCTATGTCCTGAATGGTTTTACCTAGATTTTCTTCTAGGGTTTTTATGGTATTAGGTTTTATGTTTAAATCTTTGATCCATCTGGAGTAAATTTTAGTGTAAGGTGTCAAGAAGGGGTCCAGTTTCTGCTTTCTGCAAGTGGCTAGCCAGTTTTCCCAACACCATTTATTAAACAGGAATCCTTTCCCCATTGCTTGTTTTTGTGAGGTTTGTCAAAGATCAGCTGGTTGTAGATGTGTGGCATTGCCTCCGATTCCTCTGTTCTGTTCCATTGGTCTGTGTCTCTGTTTTGGTACCAGTACCATGCTGTTTTGATTACTGTAGCTTTGTAGTATAGTTTGAAGTCAGGTAGCATGATGCCTCCAGCTTTGTTCTTTTTGCTTAGAATTGACTTGG